>VZTV01100643.1:61926-76385 GCA_013400875.1 Anhinga rufa
GATGGGATGGGATGAGGATGGGAATGGGATGGGATGGGGATGGGATGGGATGAGGATGGGATGGGATGGGATGGGATGGGATGGGATGGGATGGAGCCCCCACGCCCACCGCCGTCAAAGCGCGGTGCACAGCTGTGTGCGGCGCTGCTCTCCCACACTGCACCGAGCTCCCTGCGAGGAGGTGTCTGGGCTCGTTCCCAGTCGGGGAATGAGCTCCCATGGCGCGTTTCGAGGCACGTAGAGCCCAGCGGGGAAGAACGGACGGACGCTGCTCAGCCACGCAGGCACACCGGGGGATGCAGGGGCTGGTGCCACATGATTCAGCACTGGTGGGGAAGCGCAAAACTGCTCTTCATCCCCCCACTCCGCGTAAAACCATTATTTTAGAGGTATCTCCCTCTGGTAACTATTTTCTGGGGGCAGTAGGGGAAGCAGATGGCCCCCGATGTGTTGCGATTAAAGCTCCGTGTTCATTTCAGTGTAAAGCGGCTCAAACTGTTGCCTGTTTCCCTCCTTTTATGAATCCCGACAGGCAGCATCTCTGCTTACACAGCAACGGCATGAGGACACGCTTGCCTGACATAAGGAACATTTAATCAAAACAAGACTTTCCTATTTTTCTCTTGATGTTTTCTATGTGGGAGTGGATCCATCAGAAAGAAGCTTCAACAGCTCATGGAAACGTCATAAAAATGCTGTATTGTGCTACAAAAGTATTAACTTTCTTGCTTTTAAAAAAAAAATTGATATCAAGTGGAAAAGAAAACCCATTCAGTTCATAGGCCTGCTACAGCAGGACATTATTTGATCCTTCAGTCTATTTTAAACAGCATCCTGATACAATGCTTAAAGAAGTAGTCTCATGAAAACCCACCCAGGCCAAGGAATAGTCTCGCGTAATAAACACCAACCAAAGCAAACAGTCATGTTTACATTTCTTGTCCTTGTAACGTTTTAAAATAATGCTTAAAAATATCAGAAAGATAAAAAAAGGCTTGGTTAGAATAACTAATCAAAATTTCTCTTGTCGATCACTGATGCAAGTAGCTTTGCCACATCAAACCCACACGAAGAACAGTGGTAGGAGACCCTCACCTCCAAACAACTCCCAGCATCGGAGGCGTCTCACTTTTACAGTTAAAATGTGCTTCTGGAGTACCATTTACCCCTGCAGCACGCTGCACCGCAGGCAGAACCGCTCTAACATCTGGGTGGTACAAATCCAGGCCCACCTTCAAATGCAGTGTTCTTGAACACGTCTCTTACTACAAACGTGTAAGAGGGCTTAGGGTTTTTCTTCTTTGTTGTTGAGTCTCGCACTTGAAAACCAAGCTCTTCCATCTTGCTCCCAGAGTATTGGCATGACAGATCAAACCTGGGAGGTTTGGTATGGCAGGAGACAAAGAGAAAAAAGGCACGCAAGTGCTATTTTGGGATGTCTGGCGGTAACAAATACGTTTTCACAAGGGATGAAAGTGTTCTGAGAAAGTTTCTGTTTAAAGGCAAAAAATGTAAAATGTGGAATTAGGAGATAAAGAGGCGGCTCTGAGGGACGACTCCCCAGTCTCTAATGGCAGCTTTAAACCAGCGTAGCCTAGAACTCTGCTAAAGAGAATTATCTTGGCCCCCATATATTTACATTTTGGACCATTATTAAACAGCCCACAAAAAGCAAAGACAAACAGCAACTGGTAACAGCCTCCGAGCCGCGCTACCCTCACCCTTCCCAGGAGCCTGCGTGCTCCCAGCCGTCCGCTGCGCCGGCAGCGGGCCAGCACCCGGGATACAGCCCTGCGTCTGGCTGCGGGTGGGCGCACGAGGCGAAAGAATCGATTTTAAGGAACAAAAATGGGAAAATAAAAAGGAACGTGAGCACAGGCTTTTTTGAAAGCTCCCGAATGCAGCGAGCGGGTCCAGAGGAGGGCCATGGAAGCGATCCAAGGGCTGGAACACCTCTCCTACGGAGAGATGCTGGGTTGGCGTTGTTTAGCCTGGAGGAGAGAAGGCTCCGGGGAGACCGTTCAGTACTCACGGGGCTTGATGATGAAGAAAGATGGAGACAGACTTTTTTTACCAGGGCCTGAAGTGATACAACATGAAGTAACAGTTTTAAGCTAAAAGAGGGTAGATTTAGACTAGCTGTGAGGAAGAAATTCTTTACTACGAGGGCGGCGAGGCACTGCAGGAGGTTGCCCAGGGCAGTTGTGGACACCCCATCCCTGGAAGTGTTCAAGGCCAGGCTGGACGGGGCTTTGAGCAGCCTGATCCAGTGGAAGTTGTCCTGGAAGGGGGCAGATCTTTGAAGGTCCCCTCCAACCTAAGCCATTCTGTGATTCCATCACCTTTTCTCAATGCTCCCCCTCGTGGGAGAACACTTCCAAAACACGCCTAGCTCTGCTCATCTCCTCTCCAGAAATCATTAATAGTTAAAAAATGCCTTGCTTTTGTTTTTCTCCTTTTGACAAGGAGAAAAAAAAAAAAAAAAAAAAAAGACAGATCACTTCAACTTAATAGAAACAAAGTCAGTTTAGATTTAGTTTTAAAATGGACATGAGACTCTTCCATATGCGGTATTATTCTCTTTTGAACTGACTTCGTGCAGACTTGCAGGCATTGCCTTGAAGCCGTCTTGGATACGATGCACGACAGCCAGTCTTACAGAGCAATAAACAAAACCAGAAGTTGCAAGAACAGTACAAGCGTGCCAGTGCACCGTGGTTCAGCAAGTCAAGAATTTTTGGAAGAAGAGTTGTATTAGAAGTGCTGGGCTGATGACAAGTGACTACACAGAATAAATCCTTTGTATGGAACTGAACTACTATTTGCAATGGTTACCATCTAACTAGTTTATTAAAGAGTAAACAGCGGGGAAGAAAAGCATTGCTCTTGTTCTATACTTCTGTTTTAATGGTATGGCACAGCAAAACTGGGAACCTTATCATAGGAAAACATCTCCACCTGCTTTTCACAGAAAAGAAATTATTTTACAGAAGTAGTTACCATTTAATGAGTCTTCCCAGCTGAAAGAAAACCAAACCAACAACCAAAGAAACAAAAAAAAACCAACAGAAAACCTTGCAAAATGCACCTTCTGGGATACTTCATGGCAGACCATTCCAGCAGGAGTCTAAATACACAGATTTTAGGTTTTGCCCAAAGAAGGATTTAAAGAAATATTGGTCCATGGGTTCTTTATTTATCTTGGAAACAGCACCAAGTTTCTAGTTTCCCACGCAAACATCAAGTAGCTAATCCCCTTCGCATTCTGCGGAATACCCGAGGTAGCGAGCACCGCAGTCCCGCCCTGACGCTTACATCTAATTACACGGTACAGGAGCATCTGTAGAAGGTGCTGCTTAAGGACATACACGCTTCCCTCAAGCTAAATCCAGGGTAAGCAATGAGGGCACAAAGGCTTTTGAAATTTAAGTAAAATTTAATTGAAGCTGAGTAACTGAAGTTGAAAGTAATTTGCCACGCAAACGCTAGAACTGACAGTTCTGCAGATGGGCAGTAACCTAGGGAAAAGCAAATTGCTCTCCCCCCCGTCACATCCCGCCAGAGAAGGAAGGAGAGGTGACTCGGATTCGCCGATCCTCTCGGTGTGCATCAAGGTGAACGACACTCAAGGTCCATGCGCAAACATTACTTTTAATGTGTATAATTGTAATTGCATCAACAGGAGCCCAACAATATTGTAAAAGTTACTTCTCGGCTTAAGTTTTGCATTACCCAATTAGTTCAAGCCTTGCATTACTTAGTTGTCCTAAGCCTTGCAGTACTTATTAAGAAAGGGTGAATGAAAAAAGAATGAAAAAAGAATGAAAAAAAAGAGGGAAGAGGAGAGAGATGGATCGATCACTGCTCCGGGTTCCAGCATTAGGGGTGTCTGATCTGTAGGAGCGCGCATCCAGAAGTCCCCCCAATGGCGCTTGCCTTCCCCTGCTGTGCCCGCTGGTCACTAGGGACTGCCCCTCTGCTCAGGGCTTTTGTGTCTAGCGAGCGTTTGAGACATTCCTTGGAAAGGCTCAAGGGATCTTCTCCCCGTGTTCCCTTATCGAGTTCCGTCTCCTGCTGATTGGTTAGCTATATTAATTAGCCTTGCTAGCTATGTAAATTAGCAGGCATGCTCCTTACAGGAGGGGGGGGGGCAAGTCTTCTCAGTGCTGAATTGAGTCGGCAGTTGTGATCTCCCCCTGCCACCTTTACCCCTCCCCTAGTTAACGCAGTTTTGCACACTTTATCAGCCAGCTTTCTGCGTCTTCTCGGACATGATGTTCCCTTTTATCTGTCTCAGCTCTTAAAACAAATGCTTCTTATCTCTCAGCTCCCTCCTCTGTCCAGATTCTGTTCTGCAAAGCAAACAGCTCTTTGTTCCGGCGGGGTTACAAGCTGGCCTTGGTGTTAGATTGCTTGTCCTTCCAGTTGGTCTCCTAAACCCACCCCTCCTTTTTTTCTTCTTTATAACTTTGGCACTGCAAGTAGGGAGATTACGAGCTCTCGTTGGCACAGCTGTGACGCATCAGCACACTCTTTTACAAGAGGAAAAATTTCCCCCGCTGTTTATAATGCATGGCCTAGCTGGAGTCCATTCCATCATTTCATGCCTTCAGGAAAGCTTTATGTGGCTTATTATTAAAATGGTTACAAATCCCTGAATCTCAACAGATGTTTGCACTCGATTCCAAGGATATCTCACCATTTAACCACATACTAGCCCACTAGAGTAATCACTGTTTCGTGGAGGAATGGATCCCTAAATCTCTCATGAGCCACTGCGGGGGTTAACATTACGCATTGACTAGCTAACACACCCCTGGGACAGCCGACTAGTTTGTTGGGTGCCATGGGGCATGAGACGGGTGGCACCAGCCTTCCTCCCTGCACATAGGTTTAGCACTGAGGCCCTCCTGTGGCTGCGTGGCAGATACAGAACATCACTTCCACTGGGAGAAGGACAGCTGAGCGAGAAATACTCATTCTTCAGGGAAAGGTAAATCCAGGGTCAAACCCACCGCTGCAACTGAAACTAACCCTAGGGACCTTCTCCAGTGAGAAAACATGTGAGAGCTGGCCAGCTGAGGTCAGCGGGGGAGCAGCAAAAAGAAACAGGACAGTGGGAACCACAGGGATTCTCTCCTGAAGGGCTGTGCGATTCTCTCACCTTCCACGCTGCAGGTAAGTCGCAAGAAAAAAGCAGGATCAAACTGGCAAGATCTTGTCCGCAGGAAAACTTTACCCCCAGGATAATTATAAAGCAAAGCCTGCAGAATCAGAAGCATGTACTTAAAGAGGAAAAAACCTGAATATTTAGCAGGAATAGTGTCCCAGTAAAAATCTACCTTGTCCTAGTCCAGTCCCTTGGTTCCAAATTCTTTTTCTGAATTCAATTCAGCTTTAACGTGTTTTATCAACAACGAAGAGGTTGAATGAAATGTTTCCTTCTCTAACAGAAATCTAAACCTAAGCGTAAAGAAAAAAAAAATATTTCTGAACTCGGAAAGCAGCATTTCAGTACAAGAATCTGTTTTATTTTTTACAGTGCAGTGATTGAAACAATGTAGAAATTTAACTTGCAAAACTGAATTTATAATCATAATGTCTATCTGAAGGCAATACATATGTGGTGTTTTGTTTTTAATCATAAAATATTCCTCTGGACACCAGAAATTACAAACTCTGAACACTATACACAACACTTCATTTTAGAGACTAATTAATCATAATTTAAATCTATCTTATAAACCATTTCTTTTAAAAAACATGTGGAAGATAAAAAGAACTCAAGTATTAAACTCAAGGCCTTGATTATTATTATTTTCTTTTTTTTTGTAAGCAAAGATATTTTAAGAAATGTATCAAAATGATAACTCTGTGGGTATTATAGCTACTAGTCAGGCTCTGTAACACACTGCTCCACAATTTCACGCAAGTTTGGATTCTCCATCGCAGCTGCTACTCTTTCTTTGTCATTGATTTGCTTGTTGACTGCAAAACATCACATGAAAGGTAAAGTCAGAAGCAGTTTTCGGTGCCACTTTACACATACTGCATCAGTGACGTGACAAACGCTTGATACCATACTGCAGTGAAGATTTCCCAAACCTAGCGAGTGGCCAGCTCAAAGACTGAGGAAATGCTGCCGTACAGTAACAGTGCGTTGTGTCAACATTCTTTTCAATTTTCTTTTTAGGTGGAAGACATTATTTGCATAATATCCAAAATTTCAATTTGAACAATAGCTGATAAAGCACTGTACGGGCAGACGTTTCAGTTGCGTGGCCTAGAATAAGAAGGTTGTGCCAGATGCAACAGAAGGACAACAAGACAAGAAGAGTACGAGGGTGCTCACGAGCCGGCAGTCAAAGGACAGAGGAGCAATAGGAAATTGGGAACAAAGCAAGTGAAAGCTCAGTCACAAAAAAAGCCAACCATCAGAAACCAACATTTTTGATACTTTTCCAGTTTAGGAAAAGAATGCAAGATGCACTAATGACATGTCTTGAAATGAAGCGTGAAACTGGTGACAAATTAGTGTTCCCCAGGTTCAATTTCTATTTGTTTAATCAAAAGAACTGATTTTCCCCACACAGAGATGTCGACTGCTTAAGAACAAAAACGCCTGGGACACTGCCTGGACAGAGGCTCTAACAGCTGTTCAAGCCAGGGATCGGCTATAGCTTTGGAAGAATTTTGATGTCCTGCAAGTTTTACTTTAACACTGAGAAACATGTATTTTTTTTATGATGATGTTAAGATAGCAAGATCAACCAGTCTGGAAGTTCTTCATGTTAATTATTCAGCAGCACAGTAGCAACTTCTTTTGTCATAAACACAACTAAATATCTGCAAGAACTGCAGGGTTTTTTTTGTTTAAAAAAACCAAAACAACAACAACAAGCAGCATATGTTCACAGTACCAAGACAGCTTTTGAAACAGCCTCAACTCCATGTTTCACTTTAAAGCTTTAACAGGATATTAATTTCTGAAAAGGATAGCAAGGTAGGGGGAGAAAAGGACTTCTGAGAAGAACACAAACACAGTCTAAAGCTGCACTCATTCATTAGCTCTACTTACTGTCTTCTTCTGTGGAATGTGTACCTTCAGATATGTAGATTTCCAGCTAGAGGAGAGATCATTAATGTTAGATGCATACATCAACAGTTGAATATATTCATTACTGGAAGAAAAATACTGCACAATACACACACAATACATGTAATTCATACTTTTAAAAAATGTTCACAGACAACGAAAGGCATCAATGACAACAGCTGGTCTCAGACTTCACTGCAACACAATCAGAAGACAATCTCCTCCCCCCATTTCAGAGAAGCCCCAGTGATCTTTCTCCAAAATCGTGGAGGCGTTCATTCCTCACTAATAGCGACTGCTCTTGTGAAAAAGTAATTGCAGTTCGGCTGCTGGAAACAGAGTGGAGAATCGGCACTGTTTCCCAACAAGTTCTCTGCAGGTCACAATTCAGGAACGATTTAAGAGCCACCAGAAATACAAGTGTCACTTTCACAAGCTAAGCACTCTTGAAAAGACATCCTTAGGAAGAGATTCCTAATAAGATATTCCTAATGAGTTTTGCTCAATGATGAGAATCGCAGATATTCTATTTGAAAATGGTAGTGTAATGCGGTGTCTGTTTCTTGCATGGGAACAGATTATAAGACTAGCATCTAAACAGACCTAAATCACCTTCAAGCATTTAACAGGCCTGGGAAAAAAAAAAAACAAAAAAACAACGAAAAACCCTCATGCATGTTGAGCTGCAAGGAGATCGCATAAAACTGATGTACCAAAGGAAAAGCAAGTAAACAAATCCAATGCCTTTCATCTTATCTCACTGAAGCGAAACCTATTTGTTACCCTGTGTCCGGTGTAACAAATCACCGTCTACCTAATTTTCTAGAAATGCAAGTCTCACTTTACACTGTTTTACTGGAAAGATGAAGCTAGCAACTATAAAAACAAAAACATCAACACCAGAAATCCTAAGCTAATGAATTTATACTTGAAATTATTTCAGGCAAGCTTCTGAAGATCTATAAAAGACTATGTTTGCCATTAAAGGTCTACTTTTAGTTCCTGCTAAGACCCAAACAGCTTGCTTTAAGGATGTATTAACCCCCAGTTTCCTGTATAGTTTCTGACAGCCCAGCAGCATAGCCAGGGCCAGCCCCTGTTAGGGACACTATACTGACCAGGCTCAGGCCCGTATGCCACCTGTACAGCAGTTCCTAAGACTCAGGTCATGAAGAGATTCCCTCAATGCAGTTCCAGTTTTGAATTCTGCAGTTCTTCTAAACTCTAATGAACCTGTTCTGAAGTTTCTACTTCCTAGACAATGCCTGCATAAAGTAGTGGAGCTCCCCTTAACCAGTTTCTAACCACCAACAGAGTAGTTCTCTTGCTTTCAGGGCTTGCTCACAGAGCGTTGGTCCACTGGAGACAACTCTCAGATATTCCTCATGGTACAGCAGAGTCAGTAACTATTAATATTTTATATTTATGATGCTTAGAAATATTAAAATACTGCAGAAGGCCAAATTAATTTTCCCCAAGGCAAGAGTATGACTTTGATTCTTTGTAACACTGGATTTGAAAAACCCTCTTTTCCACCAAGCAAGAACCCGAATGACAGCTGGTGGGGAAATCCTTGAAACACGGTGTATTTCAGAAGTGCAGCAAGAAACGGTCTTTTGTAAAGGAAAGGAAGAGACACAGTTATTCACACATCCCTTTAGGTGCTACACAGTACTGCAACATTCACTCCCTCCATAGGCAAACGACATGCTTTAAGAAGACCCCATCCTTAATCCCAGCTTGCAAGTTACTTGACCCTGCAGCACACGCTCTTTTAAAGAGAGCTTGGCATACATTCTCGTAGTTTAAAGCAAGTTCCAGAACAGATACTTTACCTTATGTCTAAAAGGCAAACATCTCTGAAGTTTTATTCTTAAACAAAGGCCTGTTTAAACAAAACAGATAAGAGATTTTCTTGTAAAATTCAAGGTTTGAGGTGCATTTTCAGAGAATCCATATTTAACAATAAAACCCACCAGTATAACTGACAACCTTCTCCTTTGGTATTCTGGGCAGCACAAGCCACAGAGGAAACTAAATAATTTGTGGTTTGACCCTCTGGACGTAGCTTCTCAGTTAAGCTCATGCCTGCCTTACAAGCTTAGGAGGTCTCTGGTCTCTAAGCACCTCCTAGAAACACTCAATACAGACAGATTCCTCCATTTCCAGCTTCCTTCTGTATTTTTGGTAGAGCTTCCTGGCTGTCACTGTGGCTACATCTGTGCTGAGAAGAATGCTTGTTTTTTCTAACATTTTTTAAAAAAATCCAACACAAATTGCTTGAAGAACTCAAGCCTGCAATGACTTGGGAGCAATTGAAGCTCATAACCTCACTATTTAATGTCTAACTGAGCAGAGGAGCGTTGTGGTTCATCTTTAGGAGCGAGTCCAAGTCTGGGGACACCCTTACCACTAGCCCACCACAGTTTCCCCACAAGGCCTGGCTTCGCAATGAGCTGCACACAGGCAAACCCACACCGCAGCCCTAGTTCGTTGCTGGGCTGAGCCAGTGGTAACAGCAATAGAAAATACTCCCTGGGAGAACTATGAGCTTAGAGTACTCTCTACAGATAAGAAAGTTTGGGAAAAAAAACAACCAACAACCTGTTTACTGCCCACATTCTTACATATACCACCCAACTATTCAAAGCAGTTACCATAACCCCTTCCCGTAACAGCATGAGGAACTGTGCTCCAGAGTTCACACAATACCGATAGCGACTGCACAATCAGACAGACATCAAAGACCTGGCTGACATTTAAGTGCTGAGAAGGTGATTAGCACAAAGTTTAAGATTCGACATATACACCATTGATCCTCAGGTCGGAGCCTTAACCCACTGACATTCCTAACAGGGTCAAACGATAAATAAATCATTACAGTTTGGCTTGCTAATGCTTTACTAGCTATACTTTACTTACTATGTAAAGCTGCAGAAGTTTATTTGGGCATAAATACACCTACTTCATTAAATTAAAGACTTACTTTCCCTTAAATCTTTAAAACAGACTGAGAAATCCCAGTATTGGTATATAACGGTAAGAGTTGCTAACCTTAGTACATATAAACAAATCATTTCAGAGATCTCAGACGTGATTTTTCAGATGTGATCTCACCACAAATAAGGAAGAAAAAAAGGCAACATAAGCCAGTATAGATTCTCATTCAACTTAATTGCTTTCAAACTCCAGAAAGTCTGGAATTTTTTGTGTTCTTGGATTGCATGTGGGGTTTTTTGTACATGTGTGAGAATGGAGAGCCGTCCATAAGGCAAGGGAAAGTAAGGCAAACAATCATAAAGTTTTAACGGTTTTTAAATTTAAGAACTGACAAAATTTTTAACTTAACATTACTAAAATAATTAGGAAAATATAAGGAAGGAATTCTGTACTGCTCCCCAGTAGATTTTTGAGAGCTTCTCTTCAAAGTGTTTCCCTAACTTGATAAAAACAGACAGATGTCCCCACATTTCTTCTGGGTTTTGTTTGTTTGTATTGCTAGTAGGGTTCTCAAGATGAAATTCCTGGGCAAACTGCTGGCAAAGCAATACTGAATTTTAACTAAGACTGATGTTATTCAGACAACCTCAAATTAACTTTAGGCTCATTGTTACAGGTTTAATGGAATAGAAATCTTACCAATGAGAGTAGCCAAAGAGCAATGAGGTACTGTTGGTGTAAACCTGATGATAACCAGATACTCATCTTCACCTATCTCATGCACTTCAACACAGCTTTCCGTTACCACTTCCAGTTCTTCTAAAGTATTAGGTTTCTCCGGGTCCCGGATAGTACGGATTATATCTAAAGCAGAAGACAAGTGACCAACAATAAAGTAGCTTTCCTGAATTTAATAAAAGATACTTTTATTAGAAACTGTCTTCCCAGCATTGTTTATTTTGCTCCTCTTCAGAAAAGGCAGAGTGGTAAATACCACTGATACATTATCTCACAAATTGCTTCAGAACTGGGGAAATCGAGGCATTTATTGTTCACTGTGCACATACTTTTCACATTCCAGTTCTAAACTTGCTGTTGTTTTTACAGTCCCATCATAACAGCAGAAATCAAAACATGCCTATTAAAGGATATGTATTACCTTCGGAGCTACAAGTCATTTAATATTAGCATATCCAAAAAATATACATAGATGCAGTATTTCAGATAGGTTTGCTTGCCTTTCAGGTTTTGCAAACTCTACCTTATTAACAAGACAAGACCGATTTCCTTCTCATCTTCTTGTCTCCACTTCCCAGCCTGGGCCTCAGAGGTAAGATTCTGAAGCCATCTTAAGGGAAGCCAATACAAAAATAATGCGCTAATCCATATTTATCCATATCAATGGTCACTTCCTTAGCTTGTAAAATGTGGAGATCAACTAGTTTTCATATACCTGTATAGAAAATGATAAGCAGCATTGCCTTTCATAGAAGCAATCCACATTCTGGATTAGCTTAAGGAGATTTCATCATACAATGAAACGGAATGACATTTATTGTTGCTTCTTCCATAGAGCAAAAGGTTTTAAAGTAATATTCAAAAGCTACAATATTTGATTATAGGGCACTGAAAAATAATGCACAAGAGAGTATGTGAATTCAGTAAATTTCCTGAGCCTGAAAAAATAAGCCCTGCATGTCAATGTCTTTGCTGAGTAATGCAGCACAGAAGGAAAGGCAACGAGATCTCTAGCCTATGCACATCTGCGCCACATACATGGTATAACTTGAAGAGACACTAATTTTGACAGTGAAGGCCAAGCCTAACAAGTGCCCAGCTGTCACGTCTCACTTGCTTCTGCCTTGTATGCAGTTGTTTGCCCCCAGAAATGCAAATACAAGCATTTCTGGTATAAATATGGTAACTAAAGGGATACAGGTTAAGCTCACTTTAAAAAAAAAAAAAAGGTTAAAAAAAAGAATGGGAAGGTATTTTTAGCTAGCTGTAGTGCTTTTCTCTTTAGTGCAGCCCTACCGATAGCTCTGCTGCAATAGCTCTAACAGTATTGCGAAAGCAAATGTGACACCAGCCTTCACTCCAGCAAATTACTCCTGCCTATCTTCAGGTACAGACAGACCCACCCAGCTCTTGACGAGAGCTGCAAAGCTGCTTTCAGCGCATTCCCGCCGTTAGGCTGATAGGCCCGGCCTCTCAGCAGGCACCACAGGCAGAGTACAACATGGCACTAATATCGCTATATTATTTCCAGGCAGCCAGCGGGCAGGAACGGTAGCTCGTGTCTGTCTGGACTCCATCTGCGCAGGCATACCCTAAAGTCTCTGACCTGCGAGGGAGGAAGAGACTTGTTTTTGTACAGTTGTGTAAGCCTTCACTCCTGGTACTCACCTCACCTCCGCAGAGCCTCTCACCCTCCTGCAAGGGCTACTCAAATTGCTCTCAAAGCTGAGGTAATCCTTTCATCAGGGCTGGGAAACACTTGCTGTCCAAAGTAAGTTATGATCACCCATACCATAAAACAAAATTCGGGATGGATGACAGAACTTAGCCCCATTACCTAACTTCCAGGGAAGCCGACAACTGCTTGAATCACTCTGAAGCCCCTAGCCTCTATTTCTCTGTCTACATCGTAAGGATGCGACGCTGCTGAACTGCAAAGCTAGGAGACACAGCAGATGCCACAAGGCTATTTGGTCTGTGTTCCCAAAGAATCGATAACTGTCCCCTCAGTTACATTAGGGATCGTGATGGTAACACGCAAACAAACTGCCTGGCTTTATTAGAATGTGTTCCAGCAAACAGATTAATAGTCTCATTTGTCAAACCACTGAAAAGTACTTTCACCTTTTTTTCCCCCGTTGTTTGGTCTCTAGTATTGCTTTTTGCTTAAAGTCTCGGAGAACTACAGAAGTCTAGCCAAACAAACCACCTCAACAGAAACAGAAAGACTACTCAAAATGCTTTTGGTCCTGCAAAATCTAACCCCATTTGATTTTAAGCAGGGGAATTCTCACTGAAATGACTTTTGATGTTTTATCCGTAAGAAAAGAATAGTTCAGTTGGAAGGGACCTACAATGATCAACTAGTCCAACTGAAATTACTTCATATATACATAAGCAGAAGTATCTTCACATACACATTTCCTCGTAATTTCTGATACGCTACTTCTTCTGTTTTTAAATTTTATCCTCTTTCTACGTGAAAAGCCCCACTTAAAGAAGAAATCAAAGACTTCACCAAGCAGCGTGAGGAACACTGAATTTCATATAGTTCAGCAGTACTTCATGGATGCCTCTGGTCTTTGAAACTTTACACTGACAGATGCTTTAGTTCTGCAAAGAACATGCACAAGCACAACCCTGTGGATGAACTGAGGTCAACAGGGCTACTTACATGCGTAAGGTTCATAAGCTACATTATTACTTAGAACCACTGATGTTTTAAAGTACCCATATTTAAACATCACTCAAGTTTTAAAATTGAGTTTGCTTTACATTTTTGCCTCTTCTACTCTTTTCAGATGAAACTGTGTACAGTGTTGCATGAAATCCTCACACGGCTCCTAATTGCCTACAAAAAAAACGGTGCCTTGAAGCTTGACAATGTTTTTGGAATCCTCTAAGATTCTACACGCAGCTTTCCAGAGGTGAAATCTCTCCATATTTTACAAAATACTCGGTCATTCCGTAACAGAAATCTCCATTTCGCTGAACTACCTGGCTGACCTTTCTGGAATTACTTGCCTTTCCAGGTGTGTCCAGCTCCTTTTCTGTCTAAGGTGATGAAACACTAAGGTGACTCCCCCCAAGGCAGGGTCTGAGCAAGCCCGGCAGCAGTCCAGCCCCTTCCCACAGGCTCGGGAGCTGGGAAGCAGCAGCAGCATCACCCACCAGCCAAGCGGTGCATTAAGACAGTTCTCTCAGCGCACTCCTTTGTTCAGGATTCTAACAGCGACCATGGCAGACGCTCCATCCCAAGGTCACAGCATCCACCCCATCTCCAGACACAGCTGGGGCTGGCAGTGGGGTTGGGGAAAGCTAGCAGGCACCCATGGCAGGCCCTCACCCTTCCCTGAAGGCTGCCAGCACCCCAAGGGTAACCCCTCCCCGCCCCACACCCCTGGCAGCGATTCCAGCTCCCAGGTGAGCCAAATACACTTCCTTCCTGCGCCACATCGAGAGCAGCCCTTCGCTCCAGCCCCTCAGGGACCCCGCAGAGGGCCCCCACGCACTCAGCCCCGGGACACGGCTCTCAGCCCCCCAAAAGGGGCTGGGCACGGCCTGGCTTCCCCCAGCTCGCACCCAACAAGGGCGCAGCACCAACGGCCCCCAGGGCCCCTCACAGACCCCCGCCCCACAGCCTCTCACGGTCCCCCAGCCCCTCACAGACCCCTGCCCCACGACC
>VZTV01100650.1:0-15799 GCA_013400875.1 Anhinga rufa
GAGCATTTGGAGCCAGCAGCTCCAGATCAGAAGCCAAACGCCATTCCTGGTTCTATATCAACTTTTAGAAAGAGCCTTTAGCAAGTTACCCTGCTTGCATCTCCTTCTTATGCACATATACACACATAAGAACAGTCATACCACATATGACTAGTGGCCTGACTTTGACAGTAGCCAAGATATATTTTAAAAAGACTATAGCTACCCAGCATGGGCAGCTGACACTTTTCTGGAGTACTTACCTAACCTCCAACGTCTGGGATACACCCATGCTGCTGGCTAAACGCTGACTTCAGGAGCCTATCATACATTTTATTTGACACATTTCTTGGTCACTCTCCCAGGCTAGGACACGTTACACAGAAGACCAAAAGTTGCAGCAACCAGGAATACCCACAGTACAAGCAAAAGGCATCCTTCATGTTGGTGCAGCTGGGCACAAAGTAGCTTTGAGATTAGAAAGGGAAAAGAAGATGTAGCATAAAGCTCACTGTTTTCCATTGCCTTCCCAAACACACACATGTCCTGCATTAAGTGTAAGTGGCTGAAATGAGCATTGATCTTTATTAAGTATTTATTTCCCTATACTTCGAATAGTAATTTAATTCAGTAGGTTAGGTACTGAATGGTAAATAAATGCTGCTGAGCTCCATGACACCTGTATCTATCTAAGCAAACAAGAGTAGATATGGGAAAAAGAAAGCTTAGGAAAAAAAAAGGTAGTTTTCCAAATTGTCAAGAAACGTTCTGTTCAAATTTTGACGAAGGCTCAGTTTGGCTTTGTTGTTTGAACACACTTTTGATAATGGACACTTCCTGCAACAGTGGGAACAACATTTCTTGTGAATTTAGACATGTATTTTTCCTTGCAAAGATGACTTCTTTCAAGTTCCACAAAACCAGGGACTGCCATGCTTACTGTCTTAGCAGATGATGACAGTTTTGCATTACATACTCATGTTACAGCAGCATATTCTGGCCTCAGCTGGACCCTTTGAGCTCAGTACCATAGAGGAAAAGAGTAAATGATCACTTCTGTCTGTCACAAACATCTTAGTAAGATCCAGCCTCTCCAGTCATGCCTGCTCCAGGGGCAAGGAAAGGGTACATATCATGGGATCTCCCCTGCACATGCTCCTCACAGGCTGTTATACATGCAGTTTTCACAGACAAGTTGCAGTAACTCTTCCTGTAGGAAAGAGAGACCAGGGTGGGTTCCTAGAACAAGAACAGCTCCTGCAGTTTGTCCCTCGTGCCCCATTTCACAAGAGTCCCAGTATCAGCTGTGGCTGAGAGAGATTTCATGGTCCATTTCTTATGGTCCAAAGACTGTAATTTGGGCACCGTAGTCTAAGGCATCAGGAGTGACAAGAACAAAAAGATCTGTGCAATGGCAGAGAGATGGAAGAACAATAAGCCATTTCAGTATAAACTGGCAGTATGCTTAATCTACATGGATGAGTATGAGTCCAGAAAACAACAGCAGGGATCTTAACTCATCACCAAACTATTGTGAAAGGACATTCTCATTTCCTCTCACCATCTTGTCTAATATTTTGTTATTTTCTCACTTCAGGGCTACTCACATGGCTTTCCAGGTTAGTAGACTAGGAGAAAAAAAAGCTTCCCACATAATATTGTTGTTGTTGATAAATGAAGAAAGAGAAAAAACTAAGCACAAAGTTATGAGTCACCTGAATGCGCTTAAGCCAGATGTAGAATTAAGGAACAGGCACTGACATGCACTCATGAGAAAATACAAAGTTGCTTTAGCCTCTCTCAAAAAGCAATGCTGCAGGGCAGTAGGACTAAGGGGGGTTTAAAAATAAAAAGAGAATGGGGGAGGGGAGAGGCTTCTTAACATATAAATCACAGTGTCAAAATCCTTTTATCTTTTGGCGCCCAAATCTCTCATCTGCCTTAGCGAATGCTAAACAAGTCACTTGCAATTCTTTGTGAATTTTTAATTGGTGTTTTCACAACCTTATTCTTGATATTTCTAAGAGAAATTAGCAGATGTTCACAAGAAGAGTTTTACAGAGAGAAATCTCTCAGATAGTCTAGGAGTGAGTCTGAGAAAGAGCTGGATGTCCTCTACCTTAGCACTGGCTGCAACCAAAATTCCTAGTTTCTGTCAGCTTCAGAATATACTCTCCAGGATTGGAAAATGTAAACTGAAATTGCCTACATTTGTGTGAGCACTAAGTTTTATGTACAAAGTCTGCAAGATTGGGTTAGCAGCATCTGGTCTCTAGTTCACACACGGCAAGGTCACAGCAAGACAGAAGTTCAACCCTGTTCCCTGGTGACAACACAAAACTCTGGTTTATATTGCTACAATATGAAGGAAGAAGTGAAAACTTTAAGATGTGTAGTAAGTAGTCTGTAACAGGGTTCCAAAAACTACGTTTTCTGATCTTGCGTACTGATCTGCCCAAAAGCTCCTTGAAGAGGGAGGTGCTTAGGTCGAGTGTTGGAAAAGCTTTATCAGATGGCTTATGGATAGATAGGCAACACTTCTGTTAGTAAATCCTTCCAAAATTGGGTTTCATTCAAAAGCCAGGGAACAAAACTTGACAAGTTTCACACTTTCATTTCAAAGATGCCAAAAGTGTTTGTTTCAATGTTTTTAAAACAAAATTTTCAATTGTCATCCTGCAATGCCATTTTAATTTAAAAGTTGATCTATGCAAGACTAGGGAAAAAAGCTAAGTAGTCCAAAACTGAAATACATCCATTTGTTTGCAGCTAAATTAAATTGTCCAGGTTGACTCTAACATGAATTTTCTCATTTTGCTCTTTTACCAAAAGAAGGAAAATAGACAGGTTTGTTTGACCTAATCCAATTTTGAGTCAGCCACTGAAACAAAATATCCATTATTGACCCAACTCAGCTAATGACTAAACCTCCTGTTGCTAGAATATGTTGGGTGCAAGAGAAAGTTTTAAGAAAAAGGGAGGGTGTGCAGTCAGTACATTTTTGAGGTTGATGCTTTTTCCAAATACCATAGTGCTGAGCAGAAGTGTGAAAGGAGCCATTAAGCCACTCACCATGCTTGAGCCAGGGCTGGATCATGGCAGCTAGAAACTCAGCTCATCATTTTACTATTTTGTCTTCCCTGTTTCCCACTTCTACATCACAGACTCAAACAGTAAATTCCTCAGGACAGCAAGCAACATTTTATTTTGCATCTGGGCAGTATCTACCTGGTCCATAGCAAAGACTCTTTGGTACAAACCCGTACTGCCACAGGAAGAACAATTTTATCTCACTTCCCTCAATGCAAAAACAACTTTAAACAAAAGCAAAATCCTTGGTTTCTACAAGTTGTGGCTTCTAGCTCTCTAAAATGGAAGAGGAAGCTCAAGTCTGCACTACTGAAGGCAGATGCTATTGATCTCATCCTGGGCCTTTGCTGGATAAATCTACCTGGTCTTAGGAGTAGTGGAACAAAGACCCCAGCAAGAAAGTGGCCTCTTAGTTTCAGCAGGCTGGGGGAATTTCACAGCAGGGTGACTGCTGCTTGTCAGCTCTATCAGGAGCTACAGTTCCATCAGGATTAAGTTTCTACCTTCTTCATTAATACATAGTCTCAAGTTGCCAACTGGGTCACAACCATTCCATGAAAACCCGCAACAAGAACTTTCAAAGTTGACCACATCACAAAAATACACGCTGTGGGGTTGAATGAGTATAAATCAGCTATACAGCTGGAGCTATCTCATTTGGATTTCTTAGTCCTATCTGGATTCTCTGAATCCACCAATATTTGCAGAGACATTTTGGACATAGTCAATGAAAATCTAGCTAGAGAAGCTGTGATTTTCAACAGGTAACTATCACAGCTCCACCATCAAGCCTACTGGGAAAAATCAGATTCTGATCAGTCTGTAATCCCTAAGTCAATCAGCTTTCCCTCTCCTCACCCCCTTACTCTTATCCAAGCTGTGCCTTAAATGGGCTCAAGAGAACCAATAATAAATGCATTTGTAAAGTTTTTCTTCTTTTTCTTCAAGCCAGATTGAAAAGAGGGAAAAAAGCATCCTGAAATATGAAAGAGCCTTTCTGTTTCTTACACATCTGTAGCTTATTAAGGAAACTATCATAACTGAAGACACTCTGACCAAGCAACTCCAGGTTTCCTCTGGTAGGGTGTGAGTAGCCTGTGGTATCAGAGGTTGACAGGATGCCAGGAATCACCAGCAAACCATCATCAAGAGTGGTAGCTAGCATGGTGTGAAGTGTGTTCTTTGGTGCAAATGCTCCTGGAGGACTGAGAAACTGCCTAAGAAGTCTAAGTCATTTGAAGAGATTGTGGCATGTTAGAACCCACAGAAAAATGTTTCTCCAATGCATTATTTATTGCTTTTCTGTATTTATATAATATCCAGCTTCCTGAGAGTAATTTGTTTTGGATTGTGTAACACTGGGCAGAACATCAAACATATGTTAATCAGTGGTAATAAAACACTAAGTTTTATGGTCACTGAGGTATTAAATATTGCTAATAAATTATAGGGCTAGCATTTTAAATGAGCTATAGTTTGGAGAAGAGCAGTAACACCGTGTCTGAAAGCATTAATTGCTATTGCCCGACTTCCTAATTATCAAGAGTTTCAAATATGTTTTTAAGCCAATATATCACTCTCTGTGATGCATGCAATGAAATACAGCTGCATCTGAAAAGCTTCAATAGCACTAAGTACTTTACTCCTTCAAAGCACTCTACAGACATGAAAACACAGTACCTCTCTGAAACAGTTAATTATTACTATCCTTGTTTTATACATGGGGATGCAGAAGTGTAGAGAGGTTAAAAGTCTCCACTGAGACCACCCAGCTTGTCAGAGTCAGGGTTTGCATCAACCGAGGACACATCTCTCCGGTCTCACAGCACAAGGAACAGGCAATGCTCCCTTTCCACAGGCGCAGCCCGACTGTGGAGCAACAGCAATCCAGTCATAGCAATGGCATCCCATCCCTGCATTGTGTTTCTTCTTCTTGTGGACTGGCAAGGACTGGAAGAAGCAAGAGGCACTAATCTTCTCCTGGGATAACTCATAGAGGGGGAAATTGTGCTGTATATGAGAGGCTTTCCTGCTTTCCATGCGCTAGGACACATTTTTAAAGCAACATTTTTGAGAACTGCTGTCCTATCTGTTCACCATGTGATCGCATCACCCCAACCTCCAGGACAAGTCATGCCCATCACTGGAAAAGACGTCGCTGGTGCAGCACACAACACACATGGTGCATATGAACACAGCAGCGTTTTCCAGCGCACTGGTATAAGCATAAAGCCTAGATGGATCTGACAACTGTTGTGCTGCAGGCTTTTCTTAACCAAGGAGTGAGCACACACCATGAGTTGTGCTGGCAGGTGTGCTGCTAGTGACATAATCCAGGTGCTCTGGAATGGGACTTTTACTGGGGTCATAAGACATTACCCTTAAACCAGGTAACGGCCTCACTTGTAGGATGGTCCTTACTGCAAATTGCACGAGGGTCAGGTTTCAAAGCAAGGGGCTTTAAGAAAGCAAGAGCTGGGGAAGCCTGCCACATCCTTTCAAAAAACAGGGCTTACCCTCATCTGCAGAGGACTGCTAGCCAAAAGGGCCACAGACAGACTACACACAGTAGGTTTGAGGAGCCTGGCAGCACTCAAAGATGAACACTGTTTGGCCTCTGCCTTCTACTCACCTTGTTTTAACCCAGCTCCCGCACAGTATGAAAAATATGAGCCATCTTTCTTCTATTACTGTCCTTTAAATTCTCCCCAAGAACAGTCCCAACAAACAAGCCTCATGCTGAAGTGCCCTCATCTGCACCCATGCCTCAAGCCTGCAGGCACTTTCAGACAGCTCCAGACACTTTGCTGCTTCTCACCAGACTATATGTTTTGGGGCAAGACAGCACAAGAATGGCTAGCCCTGGCTCACCTGTGAGACACAGGGGTACAAACAAGCATGCAACGTGACAGAAAGTCTGCAGATGGGGAATGGCTCATGTAACCCAGGAGGGGCTGTGTCTCGTCCAGCATGGCCACGTCTGGGTGAGGGTGGGAGGACAGCTCGTGCTTGCCAATGCAGCCCCCCAGGGAGCTACAGGATGGGTTTGCTCTGCCAGGCTGCCTCCTGCACCCCTTCTGGCTGCTCTGCCAGCCACACTTGCTCCTGCAGCTCCGCTACCTCCCTCCAAAACTCAGACGGGCACACAGCCCAGCTGTACATCCAGGTAGCTCCCTCCTCACCGCAGAGGGGGACAGCAAGCCTTCACCTCACCTGGGGTTGGGCGTTGGGTCCCGGTGTGGTGCAGGAGGCTACTGGCCCTGGCAGAAACCCCCCTACTGATGTGGCAGGGCAATGAAAAGGCTGAATGCCGAGCCTGTGCTGCAGGATTTCTGACGAGGCAGGCAGAACATAAGGACATGATATTTGGCAGCAGGATCCTGCTCCTCTTCTTTGTGGGCTCTTTGCTGGCTGCCTTGTGCCTCCTGACGCAGGCGCTCTGCGTGTGGTGTGGCCCAGACCGCCTCAGGGGCACAGAGGGGGCCCACTGGCCCCAGCGTCCCCTCCCTGGCACTGCAATTAATAACAGCGCTCCCGCTGCTCCCAAGCGGGCTCCAGTGCCATCACAGGGTGACCTGTCAGGGAGTCTGGCCTGGGGGATGCAGCAAGAGGACACAGCTAAAAAAGACATCTTTACTCCAACAAGGCAGTTGCTTTGCTGCCAAAAAAGAAAATTATTTAATTTCTCAGGACAAAAGAGAGCTGAAAATCGGGATGGGTGGAAAGACAGAAAAGAAAAAATGCAAATCAAAGCACATTCAGACATTTCACAATCATATAGTAAGAAAGCATAGAGCATTCACAAACATGCAGACAGCCATCAGACGTGTCCCAGCCTCAAAATCAGAGATGACACAAAAATTACATTTAAGGAAGAAACATTTATCAAATGAGGAGTTATGTGGAAACTTCTGTGAGGGAAGCTTCCTTCAGAAAATATATGCAAGCTCCTAAGATGTTTCCAATTTTTTTCCTAGTCCTCTTATCTCCTGTTCCTTGCACAGACTTATTGAAGAAAATACAGGCTAGTACATTGGTTTGTAGTACTCTGAGCACTCCTGACACTAATGATCAATGGGGCCATGTGTTGAAAGATTATATTTTTGCTTTTAAAACCCATTTAAAGTTACAAAGAACTCATAGTCCATCCTGCCCCATATCTCCCTGATCTTTTAACTGCTGATAAACATTGCATACTCTATTAAAACACTGGCACCCACTTGGAAAAGCAATGCAGGTGTTTCTTGCAAAGTCCTGCTTAGATTTCTTGTGCAGTCAGGGTAGTAAACAGGATACGGCCTCAGGTTGTAGTTACTGGGCTTGGATTTATAATAACAACAAATCTGAATGCTTTCCCAGAAGGCTGCAGCCTCAGCTGCACTATGCAGTCAAACAGTACTAGAGCACATCTGGTCACAAACAACTTAAAGCAGTGCATGAGCAGTGCTTTGCCATCCATATATCCTGCCAGTACAGGCAGGACCTAAAATCTTTGGGTAGCTTCTTCTGTCTGCTGCTTGCTCACTTGTGGCTGGATCTGCAACTACTGAACTCAAAGAGACTTCAGAGGAATAGGATCAGAGTGTGGTAGGGTAGCAAGATAAAGCCCATGAACGCTCTACTTGGGTTTCTGCCTACTGCCATATTAACAGTGAGCCTAGTTACAGGCATGGGAAACTGCCCTAGCAATCCAGGTTCATTTGAAGAGTCCTCACAGGCATGTCTCTCCTTGAATATTATATTTTTCTCCACAGGCCACCCCAAAACATATATTTATTAAAGCTGATTTTGGAAACTACAAAACACGTCAGTTCCACTACAGACCAGAACCACTTCCACATCAAAGCAACCCAATTCTATTGCCAGATTTATAAAGTCTCAATTCTTATCCCTCCTGAAAACCAAACACCACAAATATTTACTTTTCTGTCCATCACACACCTCGTTTCCTGTTCACGTAATACAGGCAACACCACTTCAGTCATGCAGCAAACAGGCATGACTTCCTTTTTTGCTCCCTCCCTCTTGCTCTCCCTTTGGTCCCTCTGGCTCCAGATTCAAGCACATCCAGCCATTCCACTTGCTCTCCTGCTGCCAAAAACTGCACGTAAAATTCCTCTCTCATTCAGTCCAACCTGTCTGTCCTAAATGGGATAGAAAGTGCTGAAGGGCCACTGAGGACAGGACTTTAGTAGCACTACCATTGGTCACCTTGCTTCTGATATTAACTGTCACAAACAGAAGAAAAGACATATAAGTAGTAAAATCATTTTATCATGCTACTATGCAAGTCCCCTACCAAAAACTGACACTGCTTTTTTATAGCAAACTCCATCACCATCCTACATCCCTCCCCACCAGTTGGGGAACTGACATTGGGATCAAAATTTGAATTGTCCCATAATTCAAAATGTACTTCAAAATGTTCAAGTCCAGCTCCCTGTACTCTTCTAATCTCAAAAGAAGAGGAGATGGATTTGGGCTTCTCCTCACATAGCATTTTCTCTTGGCTTTGCACAGATTCTGTCATTCATTTCTTGAATATCTGATCCCATTCTGGAAATACTTAAGACAGACTTTCTGTCCATCCATTTTGTTCTCTTCATACCTGGGGCATAGCAACCCTGGATGTACATACAGACTGGGGAGCGAAAGGATGGAGAGCAGCTCTGCAGAGAAGGACCTGGGGGTTCTGGTCAACGGCAAGTTGAACATGAGCCAACAGTGTGCCCTGGCAGCCAAGAGGGCCAAGAATGTCCTGGGGTGCATCGAGCACTGCACTGCAGCCGGTCGAGGGAGGGGATTGTCCCGCTCTGCTCTGCGCTGGTGCGGCCTCACCTTGGGTACTGTGTGCAGTTTTGGGCGCCACAGTACATCAAGGATATAAAGCTACCAGAGTGTCCAGAGGAGGGCCACAAAGCTGATGAAGGGTTCATAGGGGAAGCCATATGAGGAGCAGCTAAAGTCACTTGGTCTTTTCAGCCTGGAGAAGAGGAGGCTGAGGGCAGACCTCATCGGCGTCTGCAGCTTCCTCACAAGGGGAGGAGGAGGGGCAGGCGCTGATCTCTTCTCTCTGGTGACCGATGGCAGGACTGAGGGAATGGCAGGAAGATGCACCAGGGGAGGTTTAGGTTGGGTATTAGGAAAAGGTTCTTCACCCAGAGGGAGGTGGAGCCCTGGAACAGGCTCCCCAGGGAGGCAGTCACGGCACCAAGCCTGGCAATATTCAGGAAGCACTTGGACAACGCCCTCAGAGACATGGTGTGAATTTGGGGTTGTCCTGTGCAGGGACAGGAGTTGGACTCAATGATCCTTGTGGGTCCCTTCCAACTCAGGACATTCTATGGTTCTGTGATCTCCTCACTAGAAAACTGAGTGTCCTCTGCTGGTTCAAACCTTCCTGAAATGCTTGAACCTTTCACTGTACAGTCCAAGGAGACATATACACCTGTATATTTCTGTAATATGCCTGTATTTCTTGCAGCCTAAGATGAGGCTTGCAACTAGCAAGGATTTAACTAACAATGCATAGAAGTGTACATGCATACTCCCAAATGGTGGCTATTAGAGAATTAATTGGAAGTAAATTGGGAAGCGGAATCCCACATTTGGATTATTCATCATAAACTGGGAACTGGACTTGATGATCCTTATGGGTCCCTTCCAACTCAAGATATTCTATGAAGTCATAAGAAAAGCAGGCTGTCAAATGTAAGAAGAGAATGTTTTGGGGGTTTTCAAATTATTATTTTTGAGAGGAAACCTTTTGGTATCCACATGTTCAGCTTTTCTGTCCCTTTTTATCCAAAATTCTCAGACAGTGCTACTCTGTGCCATGCCCTAAAGGAGAAAAGTGCCAAAACCTGTACTGTAAAGCACATAAATGCCTGAATAAAAATACTATAAGGATGAGAAAGCTATACTGGGTTAATTTTGGTCTAATTTGAAATGTAGAGAGGTACAAAGAGGAAAGAGAAACAGCTTTTTCTAAAGTATTTATACGATTTCCATTACTGAAGCATCTCACTTCTTTACAATCTCTAATGTATTTATGCTAACAGCGCACTTGCAAGGGAGGGAAGTATTACCTTCTGCATTTTACAGATGAGGAACAGGGATCCAGATTCTTAAAAAGTATTTAGGAGTCAGACTCTCACTGATTTCAGCTGAAGCTGTGTTCCTAAGTACTTCTGAGAATACAGACCAAAGCAACTACAATATGCACAAGTAATCACGGGGTTAGGGACCAACACCCTCTGAACTCAGCCGCCCAAATGCCATGCAGAGCATAAACTATGAGTCCCTTGGGACACTGCTCCCTACCCAGTTCTGCACTCCGTGTTCCTGCAGCCAATTACTCCCGGTGCTGTGCTTTCTTCTTCCTTGTCCCTGCTGAAAAGCATCCTGCTCCCCTCAGACTGCGTCACCAGTTAGGCAAGATCATTTGGACTCCAGAGCTCATCTCTGAAGTGCTTGCTCTCCCTCTCTGGCTTGCTGTCATTGCGGTAAGGACTCTCTCTACTCCATCGTCTAACTGCCTGCTGTTAGTAATGAAAGTCATCAAGCAGAACGAGACTCATCTCAAATCTCAGCTATGCTTTACATGTTCTTCCATTTAACAGGGAACTGATCATCACTCCCTGAGAACAGTTTTGCCCCCGTTCATTCGTAACTTCATCTTAAGACAATGAAATTTATGCCCCCAAGAATGTCAAACACCTTGCTAAAGTCAAAGTAAAGTCAAATGGTTGTTCTTCTTATGAAGCATGTTATCTGGATTTAAGAGGAAATCAGATCAATTTGACATGATTTTGAGAGAGACTGTGAGTAAACCTATGCTGTGCAGTTACTTATGGACTAGGAGAAGATAACAGAGGAAGTCTACAGTAATACCAATGGGAGTCAATATCTGGGGATCCTAGATAGTCCCTGACCTCTCCTAGAAATAAAAAAAAAGTTTCTGAAGAACATTCATGTTGCTGCTTTCTCCCATAATTTCTTGAGCAATGGCCAAATATACGTAGTTTCTCCTGTAATTCAGCCACAGACAAATAATTTACTTTCCCCAGGCCTTAATTCCTTTGTACTCTACAATCAAGCTAATACCTGCCTTTCAGGACCGCTAAGTAAGTCTGTGCTATTCTCCATTTGGTGTTTACAATAACCTCATGAAAGAAGTCCTGTGAACTACTCTTATTTTAATATCCGGGAACAAAGTCACTCAAGTGTAGATGCACCAATGTCACTAAAATTACTCTTAAGGGAAGACTGATAACTTGCCTACTAAGTTACTCTATCTTCCTTCAGTATGTTGCATTCCTTTCAGTCTCTGGCATGCTCAATGCACAGCATACAGATCTACTTGTGGGAATGAATTTTTTCCATTTTCAGTTCATTAGACCTAGGCAAACTGTTTTCTACTTTGGCCTCAGTGTTTTGCTTTCCTCTACTGTTTCCGATGGCTCTCACACAGACTGAAGTGACAAAACTCTCAGCAGTTCATAAGGGGACCAAACCCTTTCAGATGTTGTGTACAAGTTTCAGAGCTGTTTTCAGACTTGCTTCCTTTCTTGTTTCCTTGCAGATAAACCTTTGATGCCACTGAGTAGATTTGGACATCAGATATATGATCAGCATGTGGGGCAATTTCCCTACAAACTGGCCACGCTCACTTGTGACTGTGAGTCACCACAGACTACTCTGTTGGATCTCCAGAGATCAAAATGAAATGCATCCAACATCTATTGTTTTTCTATGCCCTAGACTGTTACAGCAAAGTAGTCTTGGAGCCAAACTTCCTTAAAGTTGACAGGACAACAGACTTAAGTCATCTGGGCACCAGACTACATCCAACTCCAGTAGCTGGAGATGAAGAAGACAAATTTTTTTTAATTTATCATAGGAGAGATTAAAAGGTGCTGATCAAAGTGTAAGCTCTATCATCATTGTCTGGACTACTATCAATATTTCAGTTAAGCTACCACTCACTGGCATCTGAATATAACTCCTTTTTTTTTTCCTATCTCCGAATATGCCTGCTCTATGTGATACACAAAAAGCAGAAATTGTACCAGGTCCAGGGGTCTTCTGGTTTATTTTTTGTTTTGATTTTTTTGTAAGAATACTAGTTCAGAGAGTGGAGAGTTACAGCCTGTGTTTCTTGCAGTCAATGCACAGGGGCTTCCTCTTTGCTCCAGTGCACTTTTTGGTCTGTGCTCTTGCTTGGCAGGCGGGAGGGACTGGGAGGTGCTTTGCTCTCAGGGCAGTGAGGAGGCTTGGCTCACTCAAAGAGAAACTGCTATGGTCTGGGCTGGGACACATCCTAAAGGAGGCCCTCACTGCCCTCCTGGCTGGAGGCAGCAATGACAGAGAGGTCTACAGGGAGGAAAGGGAGGGGAAACTCTTTAATCACCCAAGCAAGAAGCAGCAAGGGCTACCGGGAATGGGATATCACATCTTTACTGACTGTAGCTATTTTTCTTGAGTGATATGAACATATGTATGGCAAACACCATAAAGTATAGAGCGGAGAGCAGAACAGCAAAATGCTGTCTGAGGTACAGGTAGGTGCAGTTCATGTAGGAGGCAGGAGGCTTGAGCCTGCAGTCCCTGGTAGGACTCCAACAGGACCACACAGCCATGTGCAAGGAAGGCCAGGCTGTTCAGAAAGCTTTCTTTATACCAGGCATAAAAGGGAGAAGCAGATACAGCTGAGATTTGGGTATGAAGGCTTAATCTTTCTGTGATCTTCTATACTCTCATAGTTATTTCCAGCTCTTCAAGTGCATCAAGAAGAAAAGCAGGTGCAATGATACAATAGCCACAGCCACAACTAGAACGAAACCTCAAAGAGGGAAGAGCTGGACCAGCATCATCATGAGGAGTGGCTTTGAAAAGGGAGATATTTAAGCCTCCTCATTTTGAAACTAGCTTATCTCAGTTTGAAACATTTTACCAGTTTGAAAGATTCCTCAGTTCCTGGGTTGAGAGGTTATCAAGATTTGCACCAGCTTTCCTTTTTTATAATACAGGAGTGTGATATGAGAAACTGAGCACAAATCTTCTATAATTGAGACAGGGAACCTCCTGAAACTAGTCAGGTTTTGAAAGCAAATATATATTTAAGCACAATCACAGTATTTCAGAATTTTTTTAAAAGCTTTAATCAGAAGGAAAGGGTAAAGGCACTTTTATTTCAGGCATAGTTCAAGCATCATCGATCTTCCTTCCCTTCCATAAAGGCAAACATTCTCAAGTTACAACTTTTGAAAGATTTTTCCAAGTCTCCATTTTCCTTGGAGCTTAATGCTGTCTTTAATCAAGACTTACTCCTGGAGCTCTACAGCTTATTCTACAGTCCTTGTAATCAGCATTATTTCTAGCTGTTCACTCTTCCAGCCTCAGTAGTAGAAAACAAGAATTATTTTCAAATTTATGATTGCATCAAAAATATAATTTAATTTAATATTACTTAATTTTTCATGCCAACTCAGATAAATGTTCCTAGCAAATACTGTAACCAAAGTTCAGCTACTAAGACTCTTCCTAGGAGAAATGCTCTTCCAGTCCCTTTGCTGTAAGGATTTGTGGACAGGCTTTTTTAGAAGGGAGAAAAGAGCTAACTCCTGAACCAGCTCCAGGTTGAAAACTAATGATAGCTCTCTGGGAAACAGCAGTCAAAAAACTCAAGGTTCTGAATAAATCTAAAACCACGTATAAATCCTACACACATTTGTTTAAGGGTAAATAAATTGGAATTGGTGTAAACTCTGGAAAAGGGACTAAGAAAGAGATAACTTTGAGTGTCTGGTAGAAGTATTTGAGATACTATGAAACTCATCCTAAGTTAATAAATCAGAAGACTTTCTACAGTAAAGTGTCAGGGAAGTTTAATCATGACAAATACAGCAGAATAAAAATAAACTACAAGCAATCCTGAATACAAGAAATGAATGGCAAGAGTGTTTGAAGCTAGTTAGGGTGAGGACAAGAGGTGGCGTCCCATGCCGCAGCCCCCATACCTGCCCTGAGCAGGTTGTTCTGTTGCAGAACTGCATCTCAGAGGGACTAGAGTGAAATACCCTCCTGCCTTGTACCTGCTGCCCCATTCTGTCTGAGCTGCAGCCACAGTTTTGGGGGGTAGACAAGCCCTCATTAACCCTTTCCAGGCTGCTGCTGCTCCATTTCTGAAAAACCTATTAGAAGCAGAGAAAATTGCATTTGTTTCCTGGACTCACTGTTAAATACTGTTAGCAAATTTGGTAATGTCTTGAGGATACTAAAACAATAACCAATTGGAGACATGATAGACAGCGATTCCCTACTGTGCCTTCCCTCTTCAGGAATCATCAGCTGCTGGCAGTATTAATTCACTTGCTAATGTGGAAAAGACAATGTAGAGCCTTTTAAATAGATTTTTGAGCAAAACCGTGCAGACCACAGAAGGTATTTATGGAAATTACAGTTTGGGGTGAATTTAGAGGAAGATCAGCGTGCAATCCCCACCTGTACATGGTCAGGCTGATAGACAAATTAGCAAACTGGGGAGACTGTGTTTCCTAGAAGGCAAGTGAAGTATAGCATATTTCTTCTCTTCTGATAGCAAGAAAAGCTGAAGAAAGTTCTGCTTTCTCATCTGAATGTATCCATGCACTATTACTTTTTTGTGTTACAACAAGAATATGTTATTCAAATATGAAGGAAGACACCAGAATAATTGACAGATAAGAAAGGGCAAGGAAAAATAAAACATACAAAGACATTTAGAACAGCAGTGTACATTTTCTATGCTAAATGCTGCTTGTATCAAAACACAAGGAGATTTCAGAAAAGGATCTGAAGGGCAGATGAGTGACAGGACAGTTCAAGGACAGTGTTTCCTGAATTTAAGTAATGGCCAGAGTACGTATAGGGAGGAAGAAGCAAAACAAATAGGGAAGATGACAAGCACAATGTGGTGATAGCTGTTGTTGTGAACTGGGTTTACAGGGCAGATTTTTCTGAGGGGACAGTGAAGAAAGAGCTGAGGATCAAGGAAAGACCGAAGTGGAGGGAAGCAATAGCTGAGGTCACTTAAGAGAACAGACAGCAGGGAGAGGATGCTGAGAGTGACAAAAAAGTGATAGACATTAATGGATTAGAGGTCCAAGAGGGCAGGGTGAGGCAAGGGGCAGAGGGTAAATATGCTTTGTTGAAAGAAATGGAGAGAGAAAGCAATGCTCAAATGGATCAGAGAAGGGCCAGTGTGTTGGGAAAACAGGAGCAAGGCTCTTTCAGTGAGTGGGAGTGCTGCTCTGGGCTTGTAAGTCAAGTGAGGGGGCGAGGGAAAGGAGACAAGGGGCTAAGAGGTCAGGCAGGATGTTGATGAAGAAGGCAAAGTTAGCTGGGAAGAGATTATGAAGAAAAAGTAGGTATCATTATAATTAGAAGGGCACTGAGAGAGCAGCGAGGAGTCAGGGAGGATGCCTCACTAGTACCTCCCTGCCATGAAAGGGGCTGCCCAGAGCTGTTAGACACACACTGGAGGAACAGTGCAGGGCCTTTACAAAATCTGGCAGGTCTTTTAGATCCCAGCCTCTCCCCACCCACACCCCACCGAAATGAATAGCTCCATTCATTTGGGCCAGGGTATTGATTTCAGAGTCTTCTCTAACATGGAAATTCATTGAGGCCTCTTTGCCTTCACTAAGCCATTTCCTGAGGGCTGCTCCAAGATCAGATCGTGCCTCCT
>VZTV01100655.1:0-12349 GCA_013400875.1 Anhinga rufa
CTACCGTTCTGCGATTCTGTGAGATTCTGTGATTACAACAATGGATTTTGGATTTTGTTTTCAATGGCTCAGGCATGCATTGCTAATTGTTCTAGGATAGATGAAAAAGACTAGAAGTGAGAAGCTGAATTTTCACTGGTTTACCTTCAGTTTCCTTACACCGATGTGTTCTAAAAGACTGAGAACATGACTCCATAAATGCAACCTGTACATGTAATTGTACTTCCCACCCCAGTTATTAGAGAATAAGCACCTAAGTGAGTGACTGCAGCCATTTTAAGACTACTTTATTATATATTTTATTGGGAACTCCACTAATAGCCAAAATATAAAGTTAAATCTAGATCTTTCCAAATTTGCTGCCCACAGAGATAGATCTCTGTTTCAGATCCAAGTTCCTGCTTCCCATTTGCACCTCATTTTGCTTTAATTTAACTGCATAATTTAGAAATACCTTTACAGCACCTTCTTGCAGAGTTGAAGACCCCAGTCAAAACATTTCTCTGATGACATCCCATACCTTCCTACACAGGTTTGTAATGCTTGCTTCCCACTTATAGGTTGTTTGCAAATATATAAGACATTGACTTCTGCCAGCTATACCATGGAGAAACAGTACAGACAGGGAACATGAGCAAAGAGGACATTAGAGCTACAGCTGGAACTCATAAAATGTCTTGAGGAAGGAAGTTGTGGGAAAATAGAGTCATTAGGTTTTCTGAAAGCTGCAGATTAACGTGACCTTCACCAGGAAAGTTTCTCCAGTTATATTAACAGCAGGAGAAGACAAGACTGCGACTGGGGTATTTGAAACAGATGTGTATGGGAATGAAGCTCTAAATTAATTTCTCTAGGGAGTAAAGATGAGGTTGACCATGTTTTATGTATTTTATCTACGGCTGTTTGCATTTTTTGTTGTGTTTTTCAGTTTCTGTATTTTTCCATTTTCAGATTCTAAAGAAAGATAGGAGGCTGTCAAACAAACAAGCAGAAAACACACTTTTTCTATCATTCCTTTTTAAAATTCCTGTTATTAGAATTGTAAATCCTGGAGGTCCATTCACTCAGAAGGAGGGATCAGCAGGTGTTTTACATATGAAATCTGCAAAGCTTTGTTTGATTTTCAACAGGAAAAAAAAAAGTAATTTAGTGTAGATCACAGAGTTAACCAGTAAGAGATGAAAAATAGTCCAATCAATCCTCCAACACTGCAATTCTGTACTCTGTGACTGAATAATCAGATCCTTCAAACTCTGCGCTAGAGTTTACTCTGCAATTTACACTGGAGTATAAACTCCAGGTGCCTGTCCATCCCCATTTCCTTAAGTTTAATGTTTGCATGGCTATAACATTATCATGACAATGTCAAAATAAATTCTGAAGTCACATGGCACATGTGAATAGAATTCATGAATCAAATTTGGGAGGCAGCAAGCATGTGTATTCCTCACTCGCATTGCCCTGTGCAATATTTCCCTTGGATGCCGAGGCTTTTCCACTTAGCCCAGTCTTCTTGTTGATTGTAAGGAACAGGCCAGCCCTATCCAGAAAACTTGATATCTAGAATTCCCACTTCCTGACATGTGTTTATACGTGTTTATATGTGTTTTAACCAATACATGTTTATATCCAGTAGGCTTGATGTTCCTAGTATCTACTGTAGCTTTACACTGTTATGTATTTATCAATTTCAGTTGCATTTACTCCTAGTTCACCTTGGCATTACTTGAGAGTCATGCTCACAGTTTTTTTATGATGATTTGGGAATCTTTTCAAATAGACATGAAGCAAAACACTGCTGTGAGCAATTTGGCATAATTTATGCCAGATATTATTACTTTACTTTATTTTCCATCTATTACAAATGCACATGACTTATTGGAGATGTTGGTTCATGTGGAGAAGAAAACCCCATAAATTCCACTGAGTAACAAACTATTTTAAGTGGCTGTATATTTGAGTAGCTCATAAATATGCCTGATTTCAGCACTGGATTTACTATATTTTTAATTTTCCAACAGATTGGCCATAGTTTTAAAGGTTTCATCTGAAGCTGTCTGGTCTATTTAAAGGGCACAATGTACTTAACTATTCAAAAGGCACTTGATCCCATGAATGCACTTTGCTAGTAATGGGATAGTCATTTTCCAGGCCAGTAAAAAGCTATTACTCACTGGAACACAAACAGATTGTGAGATGGAACGCTCATGCTGATGGCTGGCAGCCTGACAAAGGGAAAAGGGAAATATGGCCCGTTCCTGAATTAAGTTACATTGACTCTATCTGTTCCAAACATTTGACTCAACTCCTTTCTTCTCATGATACTTATGACAATAAGAGGATAACAGATTCATGTCATGAAGGCACTGACCTTTGTCAGAGGGAACATTTTGACAGGAAAAGATGTGATATGCTGTTACTCTCTATAATTTTGACAATGACTGACAGTGTGGCTGTATGTCGACATGGCAAAGCTTATGCTTATGTTTTTACATTGTCATCCTTGGATTAACTCCTGGATTTTTTTAGTGTCTTTGATTGCATAAACCTTTTCTAATTAAATTGCTAGATGGAGCCAAATCATGCTGCCAGAAAGTCTTGATTCACCCCACACCCATAGAAGTATCTTGCCCCCTAAGGAAAGATGGGTTTTGGGTAAAGTGACCAAACTTTCTTAGCTTAAGAAAATACAGTCTATATTGCTGCCTTTGTTGTTGAATGTGGTATGTTGATAATGAACATTTAATTCTGCTCATTTTTCTGTTGAAGAGCTGGAGCTGATGGAATGCGAGCAAACTTTAACTTTGAGAAAAGAGGTGTTACTGTATGGAATTTGAATACTTAGAATATAATCAATAAATTAATGAAATTATTTTTCTTTGTCTTTAGGATAGGTGGGTAGAGACCCTTTATCACCATAGTAGTGAAGAATCCCATCCATAAGAAAAAGCTCTATATCCAGGTAGTTAGACAAGGTGAAAAGGAAAGAGACACAGAAAAAGCCATTTGTCTAAAGATAGGGTGCAAATGCTTAGTATCTTTTTTGGAATTAGAAATAATAACTTCCAATTTACAGTTCAGTAGTCAAACTGAACAGTTTATACTGCCTGTTTTTCTTATCTGAGTAATGACCTCCTATTTGGGGAGGATTGCAGCATAGCAATGTGGTATGGCATGCAGTGTTCAACTCTTTCTTTAGTGTAACATGAAGAATATCTTCAGTGTTGTGCAGTGCAAACAAAATTGACAGCCTCTGCCCTAGAGGATCTTATCTTGCAAACTCTTACACATGAGTAATCTCATTCACTTGGAGTTTATTTCTGTTCCCAGTGAAATCACTGGTGAAATTCCCAGTAACTCCAGCAGAGCAGGATCAAGACCAAGAATATTAACATTGACTTATGTGAGAGCTCTCAGAGAACAAATCAAACTGGAATACAATCAAAGCAATGAAAACTTGTTTTCCGTCTTTCACCTTTCATGATTTAGGTATAAAATTGCCTAAATGTAACATCACTTTTCATTCAACTCTCTGAGTGACATATAATGAGGTTTCATTATTCACTATGACACTTTGACAAATGTTGTGTTACTATTGCTCTTAAGAGTGACTATACAAAACATCCCCACTCCGGAAGCATAGCAAAAGTATAGTGAGAATCCAAATGAATTATGCATGAAACACGAGAAAGGAAGCAAATGTTAACTAATTTCAAAATGGGTCAAAATCATGACAATTTATTTGGTGAAAAGTGAAGTAATTTTTCTAAAATATTAACCGTGTCCCCTCTGCTAGACTGATTTGCAGAGCAGAAAGGTCATTTTCCAGGCAGATGGGGAATTTCCCAAGCAGAGGGGAATTCAGCTTCTACATGCCAGATATAATGAGAACCAATAAATTAGGCAAAGCTCCTGTTTACCTAAGCTGAAGTATTGATGGCCAAGCCCATGAGAATGTTAATGTCTACATTCATCATTTTTTTTTTAAGTCTCGAAATTTAGAGCACAGTAGCACAGTAGATCTATATATCTCATAGGTAGAGTAACATTAGAAAAGGTACCAACCACAGAATACAAATATAATGCAACTGAATAATTTCAGTTTCTTCCACACAAATTTCACTTTTATCAGCTAAAATGAACTGGGATGTAAAGCAGTACTAAGAATAAACTGTATGTCTTGAAGTACTGATAGCAGATTAGAAGATCTTTTCACTCTTATGTTACCAATGACTGTAAGCTGGTATTCAAGCTACATGACATGAGCTGGTGGTCTTCATCCAGTTCCCAGATGGTGACACCATAAGGCTCCTTCATATGTCAGTGTAATCCAGGCACAAGGATTGTAACAAACCTTTCAAGACAGAAAGGTACCATATGACTGGAAAACAGCAAGTTTAATAGATTAAGTTAAGAGAACAGAAATGATCAATATAACTAAAGGCCTTTAAAGCCAACTTCTGAAGAATTGTATTCTGAAGGAGAGAATAATTAAAGGCATGAAAACAAGTGGAAAATAGGTTAAAGTATAAAATTCATTTGCCACCAGAACATTACCTGAAAATACCCTAGTAATTTAGACAAATGAAATGGCATGTAAGAAACTGTAGGTCCATCTCAAGGGCATGTCACAATATGCAGGGAAAATCGAACAGGAGGTTTTGCTAAAAGTTTGTGCACAACTATGCAATCATTGGCAGGATAGCTTGTAAAACCGGAGCGTGGTGATGGATGGACGTACACAAGGGTGGATGCACATGTGGAACACATAGGGGTGGACACATATGCATGGATGACACATATGGAGTTCTGCAAAGGAACAGGCCATAAGGCCTGCTGAGACCTTATGGGTCAGGATCAGAGGGGTGGTCATGAGAAAAAAGGAAGTTGTGTCAGGCATCTGCTAGAGACTGCCTGATCAAAAAGAGACAATGAATGAAGCCTCCTTGAAATCTCCTGATCGCTAGTCTTTGTTCTCATGGAATACTTTAACTGTATTTACTAGATGGGTCGCACAGCAGGGCAGAAGCAATCCCAGAAATTTCCAGATTGTTTTGACACAGCTGCTGGTTGGTTGAATGGAGTAACTTTTACTGCGCACAGCTGCATGTGGCATGGGAAGTAAATGGGATGTGGATCTGCTACTCACAAACATAATACTGACACAGAAACGTAATGTAACTAATGTAATACTATTCAGCGATGTGATAGTTGGCTGCATTGACTTTGAGATTGTAGCATTTAAAATCCTGAGAGAACTGAAGAAGGTGAACAGCTCAATAAAGACCTTCGGGGGATCAAACTACAGTTATTCAGAGAACTGTTAGGCAAGGTCCCATAGAAATTTGCCCTGAAGGACATCTATTGAAGTTCAACAAGGGCAAGTGCAAGGTCTTGCACCTGGATAGGGGCAAACCTGGGTATCAATACAGGTTGGGGGATGAAGGGATTGAGAGCAGCCCTGCGGAGAAGGACTTGGGAGTACTGGGGGGTGAAAAGCTGGGCATGAGCCGGCAATGTGCGCTGGCAGCCCAGACAGCCAGCCGTGCCCTGGGCTGCATCCCCAGCAGCGTGGGCAGCAGGGCGAGGGAGGGGGTTCTGCCCCTCTGCTCCGCTCTGGTGAGACCCCACCTGCAGTGCTGCGTCCAGCTCTGGGCTCCTCAGCACAGAAAGGACATGGACCTGCTGGAGCGGCTCCAGAGGAGGCCACGAAGGTGATCAGGGGGCTGGAGCACGTCTGCTATAAGGAAAGGCTGAGAGAGTTGAGGTTTTTGAGCCTAGAGAAGAGAAGGCTGTAGAGAGACCTTCTTGTGGCCTTCCAGTACGTAAAGGGGGACTGCAGGGAAGATGAGGGCACTCTTTTTAGCAAGGCTTGTTGTGACAGGACAAGGGGTAACAGTTTTAAACTAAAAGAAGGGAGACTCAGACAAGATATAGGGGAGACATTTTTTTATAATGAGAGTGGTGAGACACTGGCCCAGGTTGCCCAGAGAGGTGTTCGATGCCCCATCCCTGGAAACATCCAAGGTCAGGTTGGACGGGGCTCTGAGCAACCTGGAGCAGGTTGCTCAGGAAGGCTAAGGAGTCCCCATTCTTGTAAAGGATCCTTGTTCATCCCTCATAAACTTGGTCTAACTTTGAAGCTTGTCCTGTAGAGGACCAGCAGAAGGTTAGACTAGGCAATCTCAGAGAGATTCTGTGATTCTTTGATTTTAAGTACATATTCACTATGAGTGAATAGTGAACCATAACATCCTGGCAAAAAAACCTGTCCCAGCAGAATGAGGCTACCAGCACAATTTTCTTCAAAATTCTCATTGAAGTTTTGGTAGAACTGTACCTGGAAGCTGCAGTACAGTTTTTTATTGCTTTCTGACATGTAAAAAGACTGTTTCAACTCTAACCTCATTCTGAAAGAACATTCTGAAACCTTCAGCCAGTATTAAAATGGAAGTTCTTCTCTACCTAATTTTTTGGGGTTCTTTTTTTTTGGGGGGGGGAGGGAAACACCAAAACAAAACAAAACCAACCCCCCCCCCAAAAACAACCAAAAAGCAGAAAACTGTTGAGAAAACAATTTGCAAGTAGGACCAAATCTGGTGTAATATGATGGGATACAAGCTATTTTGATCTAAATCTTTGGATCCTGGTACAGCTCCTTTCACTGATATCTTAATGTAGAGCTAGTAAAACTCCTGGGAATTCTCCTTCTGTAAGGAAAATCCTAGCTGGCAGAGAAAGCAAGTACAGCTGGCTTTGCTCCAGGGTACTGAAAAGGAGGCCATTTCCAGGGCAGGGGTGGGAATCTAAAATAGCTCATTATAACGGATACTGGTTTTGACAGTAATGAAGATGACTATTACTTCTCCATAAAAGTACCTAAATTTGTTGAGTAATGAGACTACTGAAAATAGATATCCATAGTTTGGGGCAAAAGTTTCACCATTTAAAAAAAAACAAAACAAAAACCAAAACCAACAACTACAAAGCTCAGAAACATTGATTTTTGGAAGCCTTTAAATGTATTAAAATAAACTAATACTATAAAATAAAGCTACAGGAAAAAAGACCTATATTACTTATTATAGGAATTATTTCTTCTGCGAGACTTACATTGTTTTCCATAGCAATAATTGAAATGTGATGCTGGATTCTGATTTTTCTTATAACTATAAAAGCCCAAAGTAGCACAATTATTGAAGTATTTGTTATGAATATTTACATGGTTTTTCTGAGAGCAGAATTTAGTTCATAATTTCCAGTCTTCAATCATTTTTTTTACAGCAAGAGATAACTGGCTGTAGCAGAGAAAGAAACAATATAATCAGCATTTTAAAGCACACTCCCTTTGAAATTACAGCCTTCTAACCATTTAGAATCACATTTCATAAAACACACGAAAGAACTTATTTGCTGAGACTAATGAGAAAAACATCAAAACTGTATAGCCATATATTTGTATTTTCTTATGACACGCTGCTGAATTCTAGACAAACCTGTCCTGCTAATAAATTTTTTTTATTAATAATGTCAGGCTATAAAATACCACACAATTTTCAGTGCAGCCCAGAGACTAAAAAGTCTTCCTCTGTCATTCACATTCAGTGTAGTTCTGGATTCCAGATGAAATTCCAGACAGGAAGATTTATGCAATGCACACAGAGTGCATTAATCCACTGCACTACAAAGTCCATTAATTTTGAATACTGCTATCAATTGCACTACATGACATGGTGATAACTACATTATTACCTTTATAAAATGCCTTTCTCGATATTGAGGGCCTCATTTTTACTATCTGGATACTTTATGTAGTTTTGTACGTGAACATGGGTAGGCAGAAATCTCAAACACATGTGCATATATGTTAAATATTTGCATTAACATCTATTACATCTTTAGTATCATACTATCAGGATGGTCATTTAATTAAATTAGAGACTCATCACCTTTTTTATTTGTTTATTTTGATTGTTAAACATAGTAAATTAAATTCTCCATAAATGGAAACTAATGAAATTCAAGGCCAACAATAGAAAGTAAAACCAACCATGCCATCCCATTTTGGTGGATTTAAAAGGATCAGACTAAGAATCTAAAGAGAAATTCTGGTTTGACTGAACCATTCAATTTTATGGAGTCAAGGTGTGCTTTTCAGTTTTAGCAGAGAGAATCATATTGTCTAGACTGAGATACATATAGCATTTACCTTAAATGAGGAGGGGAGAACTCATGTTTCTTAACAAAGTCAAGGCACGTTAGTGTGTAAATCAGCTGACTGAACATGATCAGAGGGATCTCAACAGGCTTGTGAGACAGGCTGACAGAAGCCCCATGAAGTTCAACAGAGGCAAATGAAATCCTGATAAATATAAGGATTTTTTTAAGGATTTTTTTTTTTATTTTTAGTTGAAGGGTGGCCAAACACTGGAGCTGGTTTTCCAGAAAGGCTGTGTAATCTCTGTCCTTGGGTGTGTTCAGGACTTCACTGGAGACAGCCTTGAACAATCTGATCTAATCAGACCTGCTTTGAGCAGGTGGTTGGACTAGAAGCCTTCTAGAAGTCCCTTCCAACCTAAGCTGTTCTCTCATTCTGTGACTTTAAAAGGAGATTTCATTGCCATATTCAGCTAGCAAATGCAAGCTTACAGAAACTCTCTTGGATGTGCAGCATGATAGGATGACATGAAAGACACAAGATGGAACACAGGAAATTCCAGATAAATATACGGAAAAACTTCTTCATTATGAGATTAGTCAAGCACTGGAAAAGGGGTCAAAAGAAATTGTGACATTTGCAGGCTTGGAGATATTCGGAACATGGATGAAAAAATGTCTTGAGCATCCTGATCTAATTTTGAGGTTAGCCTTGATTTTTGCAGAAGCCTGGTCTCCACCAACTCCAGAGGTCATTTCCAGCTGAATTTCTGAATGGATAAAATTCCCTTAAATTTTCTTTCCATTTTAAGGGTTTACATGAAAGGTTGTCTGAAATTATTCTGAAATTATTTTTTGATAGAACTATCAACATCTGGTTGCAAAAACATCTCAGAGCAACATTTCTCTTTTGCCCATACATACATATTCTGTGCATTATTTCCAGAAATTTCTGCTTCAAGTTTGTATCTGCAAAGATATAAGTCCCTCTGAAAGTGGGGCTATATATACAATCAAATCCACACAATACATAAACATCAATTTACCATAGATTTCTACTCCACTTGTAAATGAGATAGAATTGATAGAGCTAGAAATAATCTATTATTATAGGACCTAATCCAATTTTTGCTTTGTTTCCTCTTGAATTATCTCCAAGAGATGCTTTAAGACATGTTAACTGAAAAAAAACCCCACTTTTTAATTATAGAAACTCATTAAGATAATTGGTCTGTCTATGGGTGGTCAAACACTTTCAACAGAATATGTTTGCAAGAGAGAAATGTGGCTGTCAGATATTTTAAACCACAGCCTGCATTCCATGTATCTTTTTGATTTGTTTTCAGAAAGTAAAATTCTGAGAAGTTATTTTTTTCCCATGAAACACTAGGTACTAACAGAGAATATTTTGCCATCCTGAAAATGAGATGACATTTCTATTTAACGATGGGCTCTTTTTTTTTTATGTTACAATCTTTTTTGATGGACTTAAATCTCCTGTGGCATACTGCATCCAAGGTACCTTCATCTTATCATGCATGAAGCAAGGTAGTGGTGTACAATCATAGAATCATTAAGGTTGGAAGAGACCTTTAGGATCAAGTCCAACTGTCACCCCAACACCCCCATGCCTCCTAAACCACACCCTGAAGTGCCACGTCAACGTGTTTTCTGAACACTCCCAGGGACGGTGACTCCACCACCTCTCTGGGCAGCCTGTTCCAGTGCCTGACCACTCTTTCAGAAAAGAAATTTTTCCTAGTATCCAATCTNCAATCTAAGCCTCCTCTGATGCAGCTTGAGGCCGTTTCCTCTCGTTCTATCGCTAGTAACTTGGGAGAAGAGACCAACACCCACCTCTTTTCAGACTTACGTAGTTTAGCCAGGTGACTAGAGAATGAGTTTTTTTTTTACATTTAGTCATTATGATTTCTTTATAATATGAAATATTTCTTCATATATACCCCTTGGAGCAGCATTTATTTGTTGCATGTAACTCATCTATTCAAGGCCTCTTCTATGAAAGACAGTGGTAGAATTAAGACATGAATTTAAGAGGTCTTTTTGATTTATTGCTCCTCTAACCTGCACACAAACAAAACAAAACAAAAAACACTGCTGCAAAAAATGTTCCCAATTGCAAATTTAAGAATGGATGTGTAATAACAAGAACAATCCTTCCTCAATCAAATTATGAACTGAATTTTGCTTTTGTAGACAGAGTATCTGTTATCTATGGTACTGAAAGTGGTGGTTTTAAACCTGCTTAAGAAAAAAGTTACAGAAAAGTCATGTGGCATAAATCTAATATCAAGCAACACTGACATATTTAGTCTGATGACAGTGAGGAAAACAAACTACTGGCAAAATATCAGAGCAGATGACCTTTTGCCTCCTACATGTCAAGCTTCTTGTATACCAGCTGCCATGGTGCCATTTCTCTTTGATAGCAGGACCCTAGGTTAAGTGACCATTGAGTTAAGAAGAGGGATTTCTCTAGGTGAATTAATTCCTGAAAGCTGAGATGACATCCTTGGGGCCATTTATAGATGTGTTATCCACATTGTAGGTTACCACTTACAGCAGCTGCTGGGGCCAAAAGTCCCATCTCACTTTCCATTCTGAGAGCACAAATAGCTGATATCTAAATATTTCATTGGCCCGCAATTGTAGCCTATATTTTTTCCTTGTTATTGCCTAAATATGAGTATTGTGTGTATGAGCTAAAGAAAGCTCAAAAACTATTTTCACAAAGAAGTTTGAACCTTCAAAGAGTGATTTATTTTATTTCTGTGAGTAATCTCACTAAAGTTAATTCATTAAAGAGGTAAATTCAGAGAGGTTAGTGAGACTGGAGCTTTAGTGATTAACCTTGGTGTGTTAAAAATCTTATATTGGGTCATGAGGGGTTAAGGAGAAGAATGAAACAGAAAATTCAAGAATTTGCATTCTGTTTAAATATAAGATTTCTTTTTGATTGTGTTTGCCTTTTCTTTTTCAGCTTTGGTCTGTTTTGCAGGCTTTCTGATGGATTGAGTTCTGGTACAGTGAAATATAGTCAGAGTAAGAACAGTTGAATTTTTTTAGTATAAATATATATAAAAACACCCTGGGAATGGGTAGCACTCCCCATCCTCTGTCTCTCAACATTCTTTGCACACTGGGTTCAAATATCAAAAAATACTCCCTGCCTGAGCTTTGACTTTTAAAACATCTTTGCTGTCACTGTTCTGATACTGCATCTGCAGTCAAAAGAACTATTGCCTTCTGGTAGCTACACAAAATTACTTGTAGCTCTCATATGCGATCTGTTCTCTCATCCCCTTCCAGGACAGACACACAAGCATTCTTTTTAAGTTCTTTACTTTTTAATATTTTATTTAGGCTTTTTCTTTCTTTCTTATTTTTATTGACTCCTATAGTGCGAAATGATAAATCTTAAACCTAAAACATCTCTCATCTTAGCTTGTTCTTCTAATGTATCTGCAAATATTTTTTCCCTCTGGATCACCAGACTTTTTCAAACTCTAAAATAAATACAAAATATGTAACGTGCCTAACTAAATTTCTAAGTTGATACTTAGCCAGTTTAATGAACAATTCTATTACTTGGGACATCTTATATCTTGGATTGTGTCTCCACAAGGGTAAAAGCAGCATGGAAAATTTTTAATCTTGCTCAGTGTTTCTCATGACATTTCAAAAGTGTGATCCCTCCTGACTCACATGTTTTCAGGCAACCCTAAATAATCCACCAGCCCCTAACTGTTTTGTTTTCGTTTGTTTTTTTTTTTGAGGTGTTGGGGGATGTCTATCAATACAACGGCTATATCTTCAATTGCAACATAGACATACCTGCAATGTGCTTCTAGCAGCCCTTCTGTCATGTACACATGAGTACAGAATAATGTTTTTGAAAGTTATCAACAGACATGAAGGGAGAAATTCAGTAGGAGAGGAGAAATCAACTACAGATCTACACACTAAAATATATATTCAAGTGACTGTAGAAGAGTAATCTAGCAGAAGTATCTCTGATTTAAAAGTGACTTTCCAGCCACCAGTGATTAATTGTTATGCAACAACTACTGGACATTGGCTGAGGGGTGTCGTGGTTTAGCCCCGGTCAACAACTCAGCACCACATAGCCGCTCGCTCATTCCCCCCCGCTGTGAGATGGGGGAGAGAATCA
>VZTV01100656.1:0-25087 GCA_013400875.1 Anhinga rufa
GGCTAAACCACGACAGTAGGGGATGAGGCGACACCTCACTGGGAGAAGAGGTAGCTGCGCTGGCTCTGAGGGCACTAACAGGCCTTGATTGCCCCAGGCAGCCGCACCTAGGGCCTCCTCCCGCCCCAGTACCTCAGGTGTGGGTGTCCCTCCTGCCCCAGCTCTAGTATCGGTGTGCTGGTTTCCAGTCCCCCCGCCCTGCTGGCTGTTGGGACTGTGCTGTAGCCACCTCTGGCTCTTTTTGCCCCAGACTGGACTCTGGAGGGACCCTACACCTGGCCCATTGCTCGCCATGTCCAGGACTGTTGGTGGACACCTGGATGTTGGGCTCAGACTCTGGGGGACACGGCCCTGTTGTTGGGGGCTCTGCCTGCGCTGGGGTCGCCCCTGGCTTCCCTGAGGGAGCAGCTGGCCCTTGCTGCTCTTGGACAGTAATGCAGTGTTTCCAAGTGTCGACTGCAAGGTCTGCTAAACCAAAAGAGGAGAAGGCCTTGTTCTTCACGACTGGCAGCAGTGCTCGGGTGCCTGGTAAGTAGACTGCTTTATTGATAATATACATGCAGCTCTTCTTTCCCAGGACTGAGCTGTCCGAAGGCAGCAGGGCCAAGGTGCTGTGGTGCGGGTGTCATCAGGCAGGGTCTGCCCTGGGTTTGCTCCTTGTTGCCCATCTGTAAAGTGCCCAACTAGGAGGGCTGGCAGAGCCTCTTCAGCACGAGGCAGGCTACGCTGAGCCAGAGCAGGGTCTGCTGGGGCTTGTGTTCTTGTCTTTGATGCCTCCTCCCATCTTTCTCTACAGGGTGTTTTGTTTTCTTCAGAAGCTGTGTAGCTGACAATGTTTAGCAGGTTTGCCCCTAGTCATTAGGAGAGGCTGTTTCTGCTTGATGGAATCCTGCTACATTTGTTTTTACTATCTTTCTACTTTCTACCAGAACTACTTTCACACTTCTGTGAAACACCCATGAAAAGAAAAGAGGCTCTTGGGTGATGAGTGTGTCCTTTTTGCTTTGCTTTATTTTCTTTTCTCCATGCGCCTACCATCTTCATCTTTAGAAAATGGTCTACTTACCTCCCAAAAATAGTTGCATTCTTTGTTTAATGTCCCTCTTCAGGAACTTATTCTGTATGGAAATTACCCTGTACAGGAAATAATTTACCTTTAACTGTCATCCTCTGCAATTTTCTTAGTTTTAGATTGTTTTCTTGTGGGCTTTTTTTGCTAGGCTTAGAACAACGAGGCTGGAGACTGCTGGCATCCAGTAGTTTTAACAAACTGAGTGTCAGTCTGATGTATTCCAAACCATCTGCTTCCTGGGGTGGCTAATTCTGGCCAGTGTGAACTCCAGCTGCGGAGGAGCTGCAGCCCCAGATTCTGCTGGGGAAATCAAGGGCATGAGAACAAACCCCAGTAGGGAGTTAAATTAATGTGAAATACAACAGTACCCGTTTGAAGATGCTACCAAGATGGTCAGCCTGGTGCAAAGTGTTGGTTGGAGTGGCTCAGACTGCAGTTTGGGTCTTTCTAAATATGATTTTTTTTTTTCTTTCCTTTCCTAATACCTCTTGCATTGCTATTGCATCATTTTGATTATTCGAGTGCTGAGTTAGAGCAAAAGAAGTTCAATTTTGGATTCCCAGTTTGATTTTATTTAATGTTTTTTTTTTAGCCCTTGGCTTTACTGAGTTACTCAGTTTCCCTTTCTAGTTCAGCTTCTAGGTGTGAGTGTTGAAGAGCTGTGTAAATCAGGCCCAAGAATCTGGATTTGGGCATCTTTTTCAAAACATTTGAGATAATTTTCTCTTCTGAGTATATAAAAAATGTGAGGCGGCAGGGTATTTTTAAGCTAGATGATGATAACTAATTCAAAGCAATGAAATTGTGAAATAGCATGGGCCTGGATTGAGAACCTACTAGGGACTGGGAGCTCAGTAGGATCTGGATACAGTCTCAGTGTCTTGGGCTAGGTATTGAGATGGAGGGAGTCAAAGATATTTCTTGGCAATATGCCTGAGTGACAGAGAAGTAAACTGGCAGATTCATCTCTTGGGTTACAGTCACCTGACATTTCATGCTAGAATGCTCTTTTTGTAAAATCTGTATTGGACGTGAGCGTGCTCCCACTGGGCTAGGGAGGAGGAGAGGAGATGCAGCCATTTCTGTACGTGCTAACTGGAAGAAAAATTGTCTTGGCAGTCTCGCTCTATGGTTGGCAAAGGCTGCACGCCTTTTCTCCAGGCACGCAGGCGAGGATGCAGGTACTGGTCCCTTCTTGTTTAGAGATATGCCAAATAGAGCATGTTTGAGTTTGCTTTCCAAAATCTGAAGAGGCCTGCAAAAAACCTGGACAAAACAATGGGATATCTTCAATCAGGGAAAGAAAATAAATATAATTTATATCCACAGTACTTCAGGTATGGGTAGACATTCTGCGAGGAAGGCAGAGCCTTATTATTCACGTTGGCCGACAAATACAAACTGAGAACTGATAGCTTTAGTAAAGAAAATGTAGGTTAAGTCTTTAAACCAACTTTGTGTTTTGTCAGGCTGTTCCAACAGCAAGGCAGTAATGCACAGCATTGTGCAACTGAAAGGCGACTGCTGCTGTTATGCTTTGATATTAGAACAGTTGACAGTGCCGAGAACAATTGTTAAAGCATTTACCTACACTCTGCCATCCGAGTTAAACTCAGAAAAGAATTGCACAGAAGTACAGCACTGAGTGAAACTTCCGCACTGGTGGAAAGACAGAAAATCTGGTAGTCTGTTTGTTTAACATACAAATTTTTTTATCCAACTGGGATGCAGTCATGATGGTGGTTGTAACTGAATTCCTTGTGTTTCCTGCAGTTGTGCTGAAGAAAGCTGATTTAAAACAAACAAACAAACAAACAAACCAAAAACAACCACACACAAAAAAAACCCAAACCCACACCTTAAGAATGGGTGGGTTGTGGTGCGGAAGTGCCAGAAGGAAGGGATATCAGAATGGCAGGTGTTGATGATCTCTACATTAGCAGCTTATCAAGATCCTGGCACATCCTCCTAGAGCTTTTCAGGATACCCTGATCAGAAAACCAAGGGGCAGCCTAAACAAGGAGCAGTCCACACCTGGGCAAGGTGAGGTAGAATGGAGAGAAAAAAAGATCTCAATCACTGTCAGTTCCTAAAGGGTATGAAAGGCACATCCAATCCCAGCACATACTCAGCAGGCTTTGGAGGACACAGGGGACACGACAAGGACTCGATGACCTGGTCCTCTGCATTGTCTCCAGCCCATGTGGGTAAACACATGTGGGTGCCTGGGTGCTGGCCACCCCACTTGGACACGTGAATCCTAGTGCCTGTGAGAAAGTGACTGAAGTAGGATTTGTTTTAAAATAAATATTAAATTATATCTTGATTATAAGTCAATTATTTTAAAATAAAATAAGATCATGCATTGAGCTTTGCTACAATATTCCAACATTCTTTCCTGAGGAAAAACTTGTTGACAACAGAGAAAAGCTTGTTAAGGAAAGGACTTTTCTCAAATTAGGAGGAAGGTGCTAACACTCCATTATCTTGTCTGCCTTTATGTAGTGTTTGAAGGCATAGTCAGCTTGAACAGTGCGATAATGAACTTCACCTAGCATAGGGGAGTAACTGGCTGACACCACGAGCATTAGGGATGTCGAGGAGAATCAGTAATAGGTGGAAGATATGACCATTTTCACTAGTCATAATATATATAAATGACATGATGAGTATATATTTGAATAAGTTTGTACTTGGTCCTTGCTTGACTCGAGAAACAAGACAGCAGCAAGGTAGTTTTGATCACCTTCTGTACTTCTGTAATGGTGCTATGCTGAGGGCACTGTCAAAGTTCAGGAGCAGAGCTAGCTCGGCTGTTTGCTCTGCACAATTTAGGCAATATCCATGGGATTAAATACAGTTCACATACCTCCTGCAGCTTGCCTTTTTAACAGGTCAGGTTGCTACCCAAGAAGAAGTGGGAAAGAAAAGAAGCCTGGTTTGGTTTTTTGGTTGTTGTTGGGGCTTTTGTTTGTTTGGTTTGGTTTGGAGTTGGGTTTTTTTTGTTTTGGTTTGGATTTTGGGTTTTTTCCTTCTTCATTTCTACTGAGCCAAGGTCAGGTAAATAACTGCCACCAATAAAGTGAATGTTGTTCACTGGTGGCACTCGCTGGCATCCTACTCAAACACTGTGTAAATGTCAGGCTTTATCCTAATGGAAAGTCAAAATTGACTGCAGCAGCTGAATTATCTGGAGGTAATCTCTGCTCTTGGGTCTCTGCATATATGAATTATGAAAAGGAAAGTTAAAATAAATGGAGAATTTGGCAACTTCTGTGCTCTGTTGTCAGAAGTTGGCCTATGTGCTTTCTTAATGTAGTGACACAAGAATATTTCCTAGATATTTTTAAGCAAAATGCGAGGAAGTGTAAATTACGGTGTTTTGATCTTGTTGGTGCTGTTTGCATTGAATGAAAAAATGGTCCCAGGGTCTTGACTGTCACTTCTGGCCTCTATCCAGTGACTCTTTGTTTTCCCTTTTTTATCTTCTTTTTTTTTTTTTCTTTCTTCAAATGTTTTGGTCATTTCAGAAGCGGGGTAATGCCACAGCAGGGTAACTAGAGGCTGTGATCTCAATTCATTCTCCCCCATCACAAGCTCAAATGCCTAAATAAAAAGCATAGTTGCCTTTGGGGCGGGAGGAGGTTTGAGGAAGAGGATGATCACCAAAATTTGAATTGCTGCTTGGAGAAGCCTATCTTTGTTTTGGCTGCTTAGGAAGTTCAGGCAATTATGGTTGAAATTGGATGTCTTGCCTGGGTAGGATGAATCTAGTCATCCTTGCCTTTTCGAGGGCAGAAGACCCGTTTGTCACTTGCCTCAAAAGATCATGAACTTTGTACAATCTCATTGAAAATAAGAAAGATCATGCTTTTATGGGCACAAACCAATTGGGAACAAAACTGTACAAAACACTGAATATACTTCTTCAATCTCCTATTTCTGGATCATACCGTTTTCACGTGTGCATTTTTCAGCATGTCTCCCCAGTGAGAATCTTCTGATAGACACATTTTTTTTAAATCTTTTTCCCAGATTGTTTAAAAACAAAAAGCCTCCTCCATGATGAAAATAAAGTTCCTTCTTCTGTCATGGCTGGGCCTTCATAAACATGACTGAGCTGTTTCAGATCAAGACTTTCGGCAAAAATACTTGCCTTTGGAAAGGCCAACTTCAGAAACTCTCTGTATGGTATAAAGTCTGGGAATATGCATTAATGGAACTTGGTGTTCACAGGGAAAGCACTCATGAAATAGTAACTCAGCCTACATGGGGATATGTGGCTTTAAGAGGTTTTTGTCTGAAAAATGTGCAGCCACCAAAGTTGAAGTCCTTTACTTAAATGTACGTGACTTCTGGAGGAATACAGGCATATTTCTCCTGAATAGCTCTGCCTCCTCCTAGGTGAAAAGAACCTGTGCTTGGAGATTCTGAGTCCCTACTGCACAGGCTGCCTCGAAGGGAAGGAACTTGGGGCACCTCCTCTGTAGCAGCAGCTTGGGAAGCTGGAAGGGCTAGCACTGGGGAGGGCTTGCCTGCTCGTCACGCTGCCAGTCCTGGCTCTGCTGCAGAGGGTCAAGTCCTGGCTGGAGCCCTCGGGGCTGCCACGCTCCGTGCTGTTGGACTGGGGGCCCCCAGTACTGAAATTCTGGATCTTCTCATGCTTTTCCATCTACTGAGTTTTCAGTGTCTGACCAGGACCCCCAGACCTGGTGTACCAGTGCTTACTTTTTGCAAAATTATCAGAACACACTAATATAAACTCTTCCAAGTCCTTTTCTTTTGTATGAATGAGTCGTTGGCATTTCCCATAGTAAAGACCTTCAAGCCAGTCTGCTTCTCTCTGGTTGCTGCTGTTCCTCTTGACTGTAAGCAGGCACGGTGCTGCTGGGTTCCAAACCCTTCGCCTTGGACCCTGTGAGCTGCAGGCACGTTGCAGGCTTGTGTAGTAGTGCTGCTGACGTCAAAATTGTTACGTTGATGACTGCACCAGGTGAGGATTTGGTCTTTTGTACCTAATAGTTGGGTACGTTTTCTGGTGTAAACAGTCAAGTAAACTGGTGGGGAGGGAAAGAAAGCAAACTGGACTGAGGCGTGGCTGTTTTCTTGGTTGGTTTTGTTTTGTTTTTTTTTAAATCTTGCCTGTTGCTTTTGGGTTCCTTCCTACTCCTATTTGAAAAAGTACTAGTTTAACAGCCTCATGTGAAGGGGTTGTAATTTAGGGAGAAGGTCAGACTGCTGAATTTCTTTGTGTCGGTTACTCTTTAGGAGCAACATCTCAGCTCTGAACTCTACAGTGCAGACACAAGCAGGCATGGTTCAGCTGGCAACTTGGCATCATTAGCTATAAAGTATAACACTGCGCTTTGTGTGACAGTTTTAATCAACTTCTCCCTCAAGGTCACCCTTGGCTTCTGAGTTCTGGGAGTCCCAAAACCTGCTGTGATTTATTTTGATGAAGGTAAGTCAGTCCATGTTTTCTGGCAGTTTGGCTGTTCTGTGATCTGTAACTACATCGCTTCTAGTACTAAAAATACGCTCTGGACAAATATGTGTGGATGGACAGCTCAAATAATAGCAATCCATCTTAGCAAATGGCATTAGTTCTTTTATTGCTTCTTTCAGCTGACTTGTCCCTTTGTAATAGGAGAGGCTCATTACTCCCATAGGAGGTTCAGAAAAAAAAACATTTTTGTCAGAAAAACTGTTAGCTTTCTGGTTCAGCACTTAAATGCTTTTGGAAGTGTCAAAGGAATTTGTAAAGGTTCTTGGGCAGCTCGAGTCAGAGTGAGGAGGGACAGTTGGGTGCCCGACAGTGCTCCAGCTGCTCAGCCTAATGGCTACAAAATTCAAAACCATTTATATCTGCTCTTTTCCCTTGTGCTCCCATTTCCAGATGCACATACAGCAGGGATCAGGAGGATGCCTTACAAGGTCAGCATGTCTGCCTTAGGATTGGTATATGGCTTGTATCAGAACGATTACAAAGGGGCTGCTGTTAAAATAACTCAGTGGATACCGTGGTAAAAATTTATGGAGGTTATAATTGAGGTATAAGGATGAAACTCAAGTTTATCCTGCTGCAATTTTGTTGCAGCTGAATATCAGGGTTGTGTCTGTATGGATACCCAGCACGCTTAATGTGCAGTTCCCGGGGTGGTCCAGGAACTCTGGAGCTCATCTCTGCAGAGAGGACGTGTCTGACTGCCTGAAGACGGGGTGGTTGACTGATCTAGCCAGCCTCACAGCAAAACAACAGATGGGAGCTCTGCAGACAAGACTTTTGGACAGTCCTGGAGATTTTCCTAGGTGGCTCCTGTTGTGCACAGACTAACTGGTAGACACTGCTTGTATCCTGGGATGTGCTGGTTAACTTCCTGAGCAAAGAAACCAGGAGCTCCTGTTGGCATCTGCTGTAGATAAAGGTGTTGACCAAACTGTACAGACGTAACTTTAAATATTCAGGCAGAACTGCTCAGTAGGACTGGTCTTGTAGAGCAGTCTTTGTTCATGGTTAAAATAGCATGGTTAAAATACCTGGTTTGTACATAAGACATTGCAATGGATAGAAACGGATCATGCCTATGCTGGAGTAGTCAGAGGTGTGCCAGTGGGTGGAAGAGTTCTCCAGAATGGTTTGGGGAGTCATCTCATCCAGCTGAAGGCACCTTTGAAAGGTCACCTGCATGGAGACACCTATCACTAGCTGGACAGCAAGTGACCATCCTGTTCAAGAAGTTTGATTCTATAAATAAGCATTACCCAATGCAAACAATACCAATAAATTAGGTCTTTTTAGCAAGCACTCTCGTCTGTGTCTATGCAGCAGCATCCATTCAGCACAAGTAGGATGCTTCCATTGGGTTGTAGTATCTACCCTTTACTGACTGTTCTTCAAGGAGCTGGAAGAAAATCTTGTGATGTTAGTGGAAGATGTTAGTAATTGTGAAAAGTGATAAGCATCAGGCTTTCCAAAACCAAAGTCCATGGTGGTGACTGGTTCTGATCACGCTTTAGATTGGAACTGATCACAGCTTTCTGGCAGCGATTATTTTCAAACCAGCAGTAATGCAGGCACTAGTCGTGGGTGTTGTCTGAAAGGCGGATTTGCCGCCTGGGGTGCAATGAATCAATAGTCACACACTCAGGAGAGACATTGCTAATTTATTTCAGGGTTGTGCAAGCCTGGGTGCTTGGTGGTTTTCCACAAATCAAGCACACCGAAGCTGGCTGCCTCATTATATTTATACAATAAGTCCATGCATATTCTGCCTATCTAATACATATTCATTCTAACCTACATAGGTTGTATAATGGCATTAAGTTACTCCTCTTGGCTCTGCTTCAGATTCTTCTGTGCATGCCTTCCTCTCTTTGGGGGTCTTTGGTGGTCTTTACAGATGAAGTACCCTAACCCTTTTTACCCATATACGGTCGTGTGTTACACAAGGACAGTTTAAGGCTATTTTCTCTTGCCAACTTTCCTTAATTTTCTTCTAAAAGGAATGCTTGTCCTTGATTAAATGGATAATCGCTGATGGCCAAGATATCCTGTCCCTAAGCTTAGGTTAAATATTAAAATGTGAAACAGTGCTTGATCAAAAAGAAAGGAGTCTAGATTCATGCTAATTAACCATATACAATACCTGTTCTTTCCAAGGGAGGGGGTTGTTCTCTTACATGGGGATGGGAAGCTTCAAGAGGCAGGATCCCAACGCGGATGCAAGTGCTGCTATGGCTACATCTGCCTGTACGCCTGAAAAAGACACAAGCCCTTCAAACCTAACTAGGCAATTAGGTTGTTGTTAAGTACAAAGTCTAGATTACAGCTTAAAAAAGACTTTGACTATAGGTTCTCTGCACTGCCATTCCTTAGAAAAAGCCCTTCACAGAAACCTTGCCTTTATTTATAAAACAATTTCAGCTAATGATATCTGGCTGATTCAGATGCTGTTCCAGGATTTGAATGAAGTCAACAGCTTGTCTGTCACTGTTTGTCAGAGGATATGTGCAGGCTGTTTGCTGCAAGAGGATGAGATTGAAAGAAAAAATCATCACCACTGAGGTGATGCAGGAAGACTGCCATCTTTCTCCCATTACCTATGTTCACTAAGCTAAAAGGATGTGGTGTTGCTTTCTGTTCTAATATTCCATATATTCAATGCCTCATCAACTAGAGGCCGGAAAATTACTACTTCATTGAAAGTAGGCAAAAGCCCACTTCAGGTAAAGTGCAGCTAAGAAGATTGCTTCTGCTTTAGCATTGGCCAGCATGTTTCCCACACTTTACCAAAATGCTTCACATTACAAGATTAAAACTTAAGCAGAGGGTGAGCTCTTACAGAAGTGTGTCTGTGTATTGCTCCCACTGAGCTTGTCAGTCCTATAGCTTTTTAGCTGATTGTTAAAGCCACTCTGAAATGGGTCTTCTGAGGCTCTGCTGCTTTGCTGTTCTGCCTGGAACCTTCAGCTGAAGGTATTTAATCTTTTTTTCTGGACTCCTACACACGAAGAAGGAGTAGAATTCATACGTTTAAGTAACAGACATAGCGCAAAAGAACAGGCTTGCTTTTGCAGACAAAAATGACTGCCTTTATCAGGGAAAGGAAGAGATTTTAAATTTTTAAGGTTTTCCAGCCTGATCCACAGACTACTGCATTGAGAAGCCTTCACTACTACTTCTCTAAAGTATGTGGGAAAGGGCAACCTTGCCTTTGTTGCTACATGTCTGGATCGAAGTATTTGGAAATACCTGTGCAGACTTTCAAGACGGTGGGCAGGAATTAGGTCTTTGCACTTTTCTCGGTGCTCCTTACAGTCTGCCAGAGTCACTTTCTGGATTAGACAGTGGCTCCTCGGTGGAGCTTGGCTGTCTCTGCCATCACTGTGGGTATTTGATATTAGCATCAGAGAGTCAGTGTTTGTTCTAAATATGCAGGGGGGTTCCTGAGTCATGAGGCCATTTTTAGGCTTTTAAATCTGTCTTTTAGTCTTCTCATCTGTCCTGAATATGCAGAGCAGTTTGGTCCAATTAATTTCTCCAGCACAAGCATTATGAAGGATCCTACTATTGCTTTTTAAATAGTCAGATTTCACTAGAGATTAGAGCTTCAGAAAACTGTGTCTTGAAGAATCCCTGTGGCAATATCTGAAAAGAAACATCAGTGTCATGTTCTTTCTATTTTTAATGCACTTCACTATGGAAACAGATTTATGATTCTCTGCCGTGTGTGTCTGTCCATCTCCCTAGTAATTTTGAACTGTTGGGTGATATCAATCAAATGTGACAGAGGTAAAGGTCTTAAAAGATAATTAACTTTCTGCAAGTTTTTGTGAAAGTTACTGTCTGGATAGAGAGAGGGGATTCTACTTTATACCTTTATAAACCTACTCTGCAACGTATGTTTAACCTTTATTAGATATAGTGAATTTACAATGAGGGGAATTTACCTTTCATACTCTAAATTGGGTAAAACTGCAGCTGGAGCAAGATGAGCCTGTTTCCATCATTTCTCACACTTGCTGAGCTGTATGCTTATGCCGAAGAAACTTAGACCTGGGCAGAAAGAGCACTGTGCCTTTGCTCTTTGCAGGTGGTGGCAGGCATTGGTTGTGTTTTGGGTTTAAGCGATCGTTTCTGATGGAAGCAGTCATACCTCAGCTACTTGAGCTCTACAGAGTGTGAGATCTGCTGATCGGTGTGCGTGGAGCGAGGTGGGGCAGTTGGGACAATTCTGTTTCTGCTGTTGCTCTGTTTAGGGGTGTAAACTTGTGTGCCTCTGCAATGTTGGATTGTATGGTGTACACCTATGCTCGTGTCTATTTATATTCCTTAAGGCACCTAATGCCCCCTGCTTTGTTTCAGACCTTGTCTGAGGTAGAATGAACTGCTGAATTGGTGCTTTTTGCAATCAAGGTGTTCTGCGTTGCACCCCCCTCCAGACGCACACATACTGACCTTATTCAGTGGCCTAAGAGAATGGATTCCCTGCTCAGTTTCTCCTCCAGACTGAGTCTACATCCAAATGTACACTGTGGGATGACTTTAAGAATGTCTAATGTTGTTATTTTGATTAGCTATTAACTATTTATAGGCCTAACTACTGTTTTTAATGCTGTTAATCCCATTTTTTAAATATTGTGCAGCCTCAGGTTTGCAACAAAGGTAGTCTTAAATTGGCTATTTTTACAGGCATCAAATTTTCTCTTAAAGGTTTGCCTGTTTTCTTGTATGCACCTGAGTAGGAGAACACGTAACAGGAGGCACATGAAACAGTCTAGTGCTCCTATTCACCTTGTCTTACAGCACAAGAATAAAGGAGCGCTCGCTGATGAGAAGAAACATGCTCGGAAAGAGTTTGGGAAACACTTATCATGACAGGTAAACGGTGTGGAGCATTTGCTGTCATGGGATGCCATTAAGGCAAGCAGTGTGGCAGGACTCAGTGTCTTAGATACTAATAGTAGTAGAATAATGTAGCATTTATAGCTGCAGCAGGCAAATCAAATGTTACTGCGGAAGGAATACTAGTAGCAGAACTGGCAAAACTGTTTTGAAGGACATCCTTCGGTAGTGTAGGATGGTTTATTCAGGTTTTATACTTGCAACTGACAATTGACAAGAAATAAAAGGTAAAAATTATTTGTTTACCATAAGAAGCAGAAAATACCCATGCTCCCCACTTGTTCCAGCTACATGTTTTTTTCCCCCAGTGGAGGTGGAGGGATAATGGAAAGAAAGTACGATCAACTGACAGTCGGTGTTTTTGCTACCTCTTTCTTTGACAAACGCTTCCCGAGCTCCTGATGGACTGCCTGCCTCAAGTAGAGAAATATTTGATAGCAAGTTTAAAGGAGATGGGTTGCAAAGGGCCATTTGGCTTTGAAATTCATTAATTGCTGTGCTCCCTTGCCTGGGTTTTTGTGTTGGTGCCTGTAAGCAATGCTGCAGTGCTGTGCTGGAGCTGTGTGGAAAGGGCAGAACAGTCTATTCCAGCAATGCTTTAGTGGGTGAGTGCCTTTCATATAGGTAATATTTAGCTTTGGTGCAACAGGGGCAGTATTTTACAGTGTGGTATAAATATCTTTCAAGCTGAGACCTTCTTCTCTTGGAGTGTTAGCTTGAAGTCTTCACGTTTGCTCTTTCACCACAAGGCAGGCTTTCCTGAACTATAATGTGATTTTGGGTGGGCTGGCTGGCAAATTTTACTTGGTTTTTGTTTGCTCTGAAAATAACTGTGAGTAGATTTTGGGGGGGTGGGATAGGGAGGAAGAGAGATGCTTCTCTGCTGGTCCTCTCCAGCACTATTTAAAACATTAAATTGCTCTCTGGTGTAAGCAGAACTGGATCTAATGTCTGAAGACAGCAGAGACGCCTGAGGATGCAAGAATATTAATTATCCTTTAATACATAGGACTTAACCTTTTACCATTAGTGCTATCAGTTACCCTGAAGAATAGTATCTCTGAGGTTCCCGTATAGGCTTTGTGGAATAGCAGCGCACTGCATACTTAAACATGACATAGCAAGAGAGGAAAGTAAGTTATCTGTCTTTTGGAGATGAAACAGCTTCTAAACAAATAAATAGAAAATTGGGTCAGCTGTCTTCAAAAACTAAATATTTGTAAAAATAGGAAGAAAGGTGTTAGGCTCATGCTTGAAAATGCATACTCAAGGTAATGATCCCTAGAGCGTCACCAGAGGGGTTCTGAAGACGCCTGACTTTCAAAGGGGATCCACATCTGTGTCCCTAAAGCCTGCCTTTCAGAAATGAGGACAAAGAGTGTTACAGATTCCTTGCAGGTGAAAAGATTTGGGTTTTTTTTAATCATCCTGCCTTATAAAACATGCTATCTGGAACTATAAGCAGCGGATTTTGCCGCTTCTGGTGGGATCTTTGTAGTCACCACTGAAGCTGTTTACGTACCTGTGTCAACTGTCCCTGACTGTTTTATCTCAGTCATATTTGCTACAGCCTTAGAAGCCATGCTTAAGGTGGAGCATAGAACTTAATATGTTTTCTGCTTTGTGTTGCAATGTTTCTAGAGTAAACATAATGTGAATGATTAGGAAATGAATGGAGTCTAAAATTTCAGTGGGGACCCAGGCTTTGATCCTGCAATGAAATTCACCCCTACAGAGCTCATGGCAGCATCAGGACCTGTGCTTTTGTAAAATCCTCTTTGTTGTTATTGGGAAGGTGTCTTCAAAAAATCTCTACGTAGATTGGATAGCTCTTTAAAGTAATTGGTTGAATATTAATTTCTGTGGCTCAGTGCAATTACATTAATTATGGGGAACTCATTAGGCACTAATGTAAATATTAGAACCTCTTCTGTAACATTCACTGTAATTTAATGCTAATTCACAGAACCATTATTAAACTGTTAATAGCCAGGACTGCAATTCATTCAAGTACATAACATCTCACGCAATCAGTAAAGCATTTCAGTTGGTGAGCAACATGCATTAGAGTCCACATACGTGCTTTTGAACGTGTAGTCATGAGCTGTTTGTAGGCTTCCCATCACAAGTTAGAGAAGGCTTACAGTAAACTGTTAAAGATTTCTTGGAGTATTAACTAACCTGGCCTCTCTGGTTCTCAGAACTGCAATAAATGTATGGTTCTGTGGCTAAACTACTGCATAACTTTGTATCTCACGTAATCTGTTTGGAAGCTGAGATGATTACATCTCCTACATAATTTTAAAAGTTATCATGCTAACAAAAGCACTTTCCCTATCTTGTGTTTATTTTGTATCCATGCACTTGCGATTTCCTTTGCAGAGGGGTTGCTAATAGTGGGGTTGTTTCTGCTCACATACACAGCTTGTAGTCATCTGATGCAGCTTGTAGTCATCTGATAACGCTGGTGCAAAAGGGGATGACCTAGTTGTTTTTCATGAAATACTCACATCTGTTATTTTGTTAGTCAAGGGGGCAAAAAGGTAGCAATGAAGTCAGTTGGAAACAACTGGGTGAGGGCCAATGAATTCCAGGCTTTGGAAAATGCTATCTTTTAATACAAAGCTTTCTATTCTGAAGTGACAAAAACACAACCCAAAATAAGTGTTGACATGAGATTTGGCTAGAATTTAGGTGCCTAAAATTGCTGTCCTGAAGAAGACCTCTGTAGCTGCTGTCAAACCTCTGGGAGGGATTTAAAAAATAAAAGTCTTAGCTACCTGGAATTGTGCTGGTGCCCAGCCTTGGCAGGCCTGAAGGGCTGCACCAAGTCTGCCTCTGGTGTGGAAGCTAGGTGCTGGTCCCTGTTGGTGCCCTGAGGGACTCAGCGGGGTGGATGGCTGCGCTGCGGAGGGAGGCCACTCGGCCTTGTTGGGGCTCCTGCTTCTACAATTTACTGATGCACTTTTTTTGGGTTGGGTTGGGTTGGGGTTTTTTTTGTGGGTTTTTGGTTTTGTTTTGTGGGGTTTTTTTTGTTTGTTTGGTTTGGTTTGTTTTTTTTTGCTGAGGGAAGCAGAGGGACCTGAATTTGATTCCCTCTCCCCTACCCGAGCGTGTGAATTCATGTCCCCTGTTGTCCTCTGCAGTGCTGAAGCCACTGGATTACTGGCAATTGGGGCTGGAATCATGCCCTACCTGCCCTTATTGAAGGATTTGGGGATTAGTGGTCAAAATGTATGAAAGGAATGAGGGCAAATACCTGACAGGTTAGAAACATGGGTTCCAGTCATCACTTGAAGTAATTTATATACCCTCTGAAATGACTTTTGGTTAAAATTCTTGCCCCTCCTCCTCACCCCTGCAGAGCTGGGGAGTTCTGAACCTTGACCTCTTATCTTGGAGGAGCGCCGTGTTGCACACAAGGAGAGGACACTCCTTGAGAGCTACTGTTTTGAAAGGAGCGAGGAAAGGGCCTCCTTTCCTGTCTTCCAGAGAGAGTTGGGCTGTGGGTTCCCAGTGCAAAGAAGTTTTGTTTCCTCCTTGAATGTGGGTGTTGGAAGAATAAACTTTGAGTTTCAGACTGGTTCTTAGGATTTTTCTTTGCAGAGAGCTGAAGACATTGAATAGCAAATAAGCTGATGCCAGGTAGCACTTAACCTGAACGTCTTGAGCTGGGCTGGAGGCAACCTGCCTGCTCTCTTTGCCCAGGCAGCGTATCAGGAGTGTAGGTATGTCTCTCAGGGTCGTGATGCTTGCTTTTCTGTGGTCAGATGCCTAAAAGCTAGCTGATGCACAATCTAACTCCTGGAGAATTTAACTGGGCTATATTTCCCTCAGAACTAACTTTTCTCCTTTCGAAACAGAAAGTCACAGTAGCAGCCTTGCTGGTTTAATAAACATAGAATTAAAAGTACCGCATTTAAGACCATTTTTTTTTAACTTATTTCATTAAATGATCAGTTTGAAATAACTTTACATACCATCTTTAACAGCACCATCTGGTGGCTCTCAGGTAATGTTAACCTTAATCATGGCTAGAACTGTGTTTTACAATATTCCAGGATATTAAATGTTTGGGTTGTTTTATTACAAATACCAGAGGAGGCGTGTGGATTCTGTATGGGTAAACAAGGCATAAAAATACAGATCTTGACAAAGGCATGTTGCTGAACTTCTACACATTCTGAGTATGTGGGGTAAACCAGTGCAGAACTCCAGGGTTGTATGTGCATAAATATTTAACCTGCATAAATATTTGAGTACTAGAAGAGGGATATCTTCTCATTCCTGTTCTGTGTTTAAAGACTCCTACTTACCATACAAATTCTTCTATTAAAGATTATTTTATGCTTGCTTCTAATCTCCTTACATGTATGTAGAGTCAGGAGAGATCAGTGAAGTCACTGATTGGAAGAACAGACTTCTGAACAGCATGGGGAATTTAAAATGTATTGAGGGCTTAGGAGTGTGAACTTTCATTTTGATTTATTCAGTCTCAGCAAACAGAGAAGGTTGATATCACAGCAGGGAAGGAGTGGGTAGAAAGGCAATCCATGTTCAGCCAGGGAAGCTTCAAAACACAACCAAAGACAGAATTTTTTCCTGTCATGAGCCTTTGAGGAGAACAGAGTACCGATGAACAGTTTCTGGAGCTGACGGGTGATGGCCATAGAAATGCCACTAGAATTCCTGCACAGGAATTTGTAGGTGGGCAAAGCATCCTGCTTCTCCTTCCCTCCCCAAGTTGGTATTCAACAGCGTGCTACTTTACATTACATGATTGATGTGTGAGTGGCATTAAGTGTAAGGCCACACAGACTTAGAGTTTTGTTCTCATTGCAATAACAGCTGATGATTCAGCATGGAGCTCTTGCCTATGTTTTGGTCTCTGTGCTATCTAGAAAATCCAGTTCCCTCAGTATTAGGTGATCCCTCTGGCTGAGTATGTTGTCAGCAGTTACAGTTGTGTACAGCAAGCCTTGGCACCAACAAGCCTTGGCTTAGTACTGGCCTTGCTGATTAGAAGCAGAACTTTTGCTTGGCGATCTGTAAAGCAGCTTGCTCACAGCTTCTGGGACAGAACCCTTTCCAGAGAAGAGCTTTCTATGGCTTCCACTTGCTTTGTCCTCTGATTGGTAACATGAAATAAAGATGACCTGGAAAATACGAAGCTCAAGTGTTTGCAACTGCTGGTTGTTATTGCTAAGAAATGTAGACTATTTTAAAAGAATCCATTTGGAATTTGTATTGGGAAAGACCAAATTCAAAGATTGCAGGAAGCAGTTTGGCGTAGGAGGTAGCAAGGTGCTGGCCTGGCTGTCTCAAAAGAGGTGTCCTCTGTAGCTAAACAGGGCTAATAGGCATGACTGGCCAAGTCACTGTTCTTTACGCTGTGCCTATTCCTGCCCTCCCCATGTTGTCTGAGTTGTGAGCTCCTGATAATAGAGGGGTGTTTTTCAGTCTCTCTCTTACTTTGTGTGGCCTAATGTTGTAGTGAGCATAACGAACTGCATCCTCAGCAGATGCCCCCACCTCTGATCACTGCAATGGAGTGTCGTTTATTTACAGCAGCTTGGAAGATACCCTTGCCTAGCAGAACTTGGAGGCGTAGCAAATGTAGTCTGTAGTTTTTTCCACAGAAACAGTATCGATTTTGTGTATTTCCACTGATCTTCCTGCTTCATATCGAGAATGAAAGTGAAACAGCAAGTGATGAAAACAGTGATGAAAATGATGAGGATTTATGCCTGTAATAATAATCTGCAGATATTAAAGCTTTTGCAGTACCCTTTTTCAGAGATATTCATATGAGTCAGTGAGATCTGATGACTTGCTCAAGGTCACATAACAAGTTTGTGGCAGAGACAGAAATAGAAATTGCATCTTTAGAGTCAGTACAGTATCATATTCACAGGCTTCCATTTGCACAGACACTGGTTGTTACGAACACTGTTGTGCTGTATGATGTGGCAAGGCCACAGGCTATGAAGAAAGAGGGAGGCATACCCAGAAGTAAGCTTGGCAGTGCACACTGGGTTTAAAAATTTGGTTTTGTTTCTTGAAAAGTGGTTTAACTCTGTTAATTTTGTATTACCTTAATTTTACTGAAGCTTACATAAACAGTAGTTAAAAGGTTCTTGGATTCTTAGTATTGATGAAGAAACTGGCAAACGCTTATGCCAGGGACCCTCTATAACCATCCTCACTAAGTGGTGACGGGTAGGACATGTGTGCAGAGCTGAGCCATAGGAGTTGGGAAGCTATGTTTGTCCTGTATAGTTTAAGGGAGCTGCTGTCGGTGGTATTAGCATTCAGAGCTGCCCTATTGCTATGTGAAAACTCTTCTTGCTCTTGGCCCTACCCTAGTGGCATAAGTTCTACTTTTTTTGAGTAAGAAAGCTACCTTTGACTTCGTGCCAAATTGTGCACAAGCCTGGTTCAGAATGTCAGTTCAAGAGCAGAAACAGTATAATTAGTTCCAGGATCCATGCAGGAGAAAACAGAAGCCAAATATTCCACCGCAGCCATGTTCAACTTCAAGAGGTATGTGGAAATGGGGAAATAGCTCATGCCAGCTTGTTAAAAAGGAAGCTGAAAGTTACAGATGGCATGGATGTGATACTGGAGGCAGAGAACAAATGTTTCCCACCTATTGAGAAACACTTCAGAAAGGGCAGAAAGGAAGCATCATCACTTAATAACAGCATGATGGTTGCTGTTGAAAGCAAGAGAGAGTCCTCTAAAAGCTTAAAATTTCATCTAAATGAGGAAAATATAAAGGATTAAAAAACCTGACAGGTTAAATGTAGGAATGCAATAAGACAGACTGAAAAAAAGGGTTAGAGGACCACTTGCAAAAGGCATCAAAACTAGTAAGAAATACATCTTCAAAAACATCAGCATCAGGGAGCCTGCCAGAAAAATCTCCAGGGCTAGTAGATGTTCAGAAATGACAAATGAATTCTTTGCATCTGTTGCTTATTGTGAGTAAATTGTAGTTCCTTGTGCTGGAACACTTCTTAGAGAAGAATTAATCAGAAAATATCTTTCAAATTGAGTTGGTAGGGGAATTTTTGAATCAAATAAAGAAGTTGCCGAGTAATTTGTTATTAACCCAAGCTTTCTGTAGGAATTCAAGAATGAGATAAAGCCTAACTGTGGTCCTGCATAAAAGCACTCTGGTACCTGAGGACTGAAAGATGGCAAATGTGATATGACTTTCTAGAAAGGTGATACAGGAAGCCACAGGCTGATGAGCTTGAGATATGTACAAGAAAAAATTGCTAGTTGATGGTACATTGAGAATGGAATTACGGGATACAGGGATAAACCTCTTGCAAAGTCAAGAGTCAGCCTGGCTTTTGTAAGGAGAAGTCAGGCTGTGCAAAACGTTGGAGCTTTGCTAATGAGTTAGTAAACGTATCTGTTCTGGGACCCATGGTGTTCAGCATATGCATAACTGATGCAGTAAGAGTTGAATACTTGATGTCATTCATTACTGTCCTGAATAACTTTGAATTATTAATGATGACTGAAGAATTTTATAAGAATCTAGTGAAACTGAGTGACTGGGTAGTGCAATACAAAAGAAATGCAATGTAAATGAACAAAGTGATGCATATGAGGGAGGAGGGAGCATGAACGGGAGAGAAATAGGTGGGCGCTGAGCTGGGTCTTGAGCAAGATCTTGGATTATGATAGAAATGCCATCTCGGTGTTCAGGAGTGTTCCAACAGGTATGTCAAACAGTAGAGTTGTTAGGAAACTAATAGAGAGCAAAACTGAAGGAGCATTAAGTCCTTTATATGCTAATATGAATGCACAGAACTCCTGCATCCTGAATACTGTATGCAGTTGTGGTTCCTTTACTCCCCACCTTGCCCCAAATGTGCTAAAACTGAATGAAGTGGTGACAGGGCAGCAAGGCTGATTAAAAGATTGGAACAGGCTCTATAAAAGAAATTAATAATGAGGCTAGGGCTCTTCAGCATCAGAAAGAGGCTACTGAGGGAAATGGTCATAGAGGGCTATAAAGTTGTGGCATGGAGAGAGCGGGTAGAGATTGATCTCTCTAATTCAACAGAGAGAGGGACACATTGAATTAAGCTGGCAGGAGACTGGTTCAGGGTAAGTGTCACTATCTGTGTGACCCATTCTTGTGTCTCTTCCTAGTTACCTGGTTTTGGCCACTATTAGAGGCAGCAGAGTGGGCTGTGTGGACCTTTGTATCTCCTGCTATAGTTGTCTTATGTCTGGCTTGAGGTAGTTTGGGAAACCACTGCTGCAACTGTTAGCAGCAGAACCGGCCCCCCATTGGTACATCAGCTTGTCATCTTTAGCGCTAATTCAGGGTCAGAAATCAAGCAGCTGAGAGTTGACAGCTGCTTATCCTGACCAAGCAGCTTGTGCTAAGATTCTAGCAGTAAATTTGTTTTGTCCTTAATACGGAGACGCTCCATGCATGTGGAACAGTGGGGAAGGTCTGAACAGCATCTCCGCAGCCACGTATGAATAGCTGGACCCCAGCCCCCAAGGCAGAGATGCAGACTGCTTATGCAGTCTCGCTGGGGCATGGTGATACAGAGGCAGGAAATTGTAGCCTTAGGCAATGAAATGGGAATGTTGTGTTTGGGTTTACAGTGAGTTGTGTTTTGGTTTCAGCAGTATTTTGAAAAACAAAATGTTGTGTATAATTCTAGAAGACTACAGAAGTCAAAAGATAAAAGCAGGAGAGTCCCATATGTTTTTACAATATTAAAACAACTGCAACTAAAGCTGCGTCACTGCCAGCCTTTATCAAAAGGCTGCGTTTTTGCGTTCAAAGCAACAAAGGACTAAATGACAAAGAACATACTGACCCTTTATATACAGCTGTAGAGGGGAAGAAAAATCTCAGGAAGCATTGAAATTTTTCTGTGAAGAGTCTTTTCATGTTACTTTCAGACACGAAAGGAAAGAACATGGTACAGGTACAGACCAAACATGTTAAAGGAATAGTTGAGAGTATGTGTCCGCACATGAGAGTTGCTAGGAATGGTATGTTTATCTGCTGGGACATCTAGAAACATACTCTTGCATATCCTTGAGTTCTCATTTTATGTTAGTTCAAGTACGTGACAGTCCCTGTCTGAGAGAAGTAAGGAAACCTGCAGGGTTTTTTGTCAGAAGAGGTGGCTCCTTACAGTGCCACTAAAAACTCCTTTTATTGTTCTTGGCAGGAGGTATCTAGTCACCCTGTAGCACCTTGCCATACCCTCAATTTATTTTTAAACTCCTTTCCTTCAGAATAACAGCCTCCTGGGACCCTGTATGTGTTGCAAATTCAGGAGGAATTCTGCAAATATTTTCAACTGAAGAAGATACTGTCTTTATGTTGAGATTCAACACGAATGAACATGGGATTTAGCATCAAAAGACCCTGTTCAGTTGTCACTGTACACAGTGTGATTCAAGAACCTGTTGGTCCTGTATCAGTGATTTAGGCTTTAAGGCCTAAGATGTGGAGAGTTGATTAGTCCTGGCTGAACTCTCATAAACAGAAACTGAGAATTGTTAAACTTGAGCTTTGAGATTGATATTAAAAACACCCACAAGAATTCTTCTTCTGTATTGAAAAAGAAAATTGATATTTTATCATAATGGTGGTTTTGATGTACTTTTCTGCTACGAACCTACAAGTGTAGATGAGGAGTGCAGATCCCTACTAAAGGTCATGGCTTCTCTTGCTGCATTGGAGACGAGATCTGAGCTGAGGTCTATTTAGTCCAATTCTCCTGTTACTATGCCATCTATTTCGGATGAAGAAATGTTAAAAATAGAATAATTTGTCTACCAGGAATAGTTGCATGTTTTTTCTGAGTTCCTGTTGATTAAAAATGGGCTTCTTTCCAATGCAGAGTGATCTTTTTTCTTTTCTTTCCCACATCATAGAACTTAAAAAAAAAATAAATCTTTAGTAGCCTTGCAAATGCTTATTTATATCACTGCACAGTATATTTCTTAAATACGCATAGTCATCTCTTGACAGTAATTTCCAAAGACAGTGGACAAAAGTGGGTTCAATTTTGGCACATACCAATTTCATTAGCTAGCTGAATTTGCAAGCAGGAAACAAATATAGAAATACAGATATTAAAAGGTAAATCAACGCAAATTATTATTTTCTAATTATTTTCCTCATTGAGAAGTTTAATGTTAGTTTCCTTAGATAACACAGAGGTTGTTGTTTGGGAGTTACAGGAACAAGGGTGAGCAAGTACAGTATTCATACACCTTGAAATATTGGAAAGAAGATTTTAGTTAATCACAAACTAGATTAGTGAAATGTTAACATGTATCTTTATGTATAAAGTTAAATGGATCAGGTACATGATATTTCAAGGTAAGTTTTTGGTACTTTGGTCCAAAGTACCATTTTCTGATGGGGAAATTAAAAAAATTGCAAGAAATCCTGGATAAATGAAGCCTAGCCTTTGTTTCTTGAGTGTTCAAAAACTACTTTTAGTGGAAATATGAAATTGCCCTTCTCCCACCAGTGCTTCAGAAAAAGTTGTCAGCTTTTTGGCCCGAGCTTTCTGAGGAAAAGATTTAGCTGTTTTTTGCTAGCTGCAAGTAGAAATGAAAATAAGAAACACTAGAAATCTTGATTATTAGACCCAAAAAGATCAGATTCAGAAACCTGTGAACTGGATGCTCAAACACTGGCATAGAGCATATGTGGTATGAATCATCCCAATTAAATGGAGGAAATTAGCCACATGAAAAAATTATGCCCTGACATTAAAAGCCACTAGTTTGTTTTACTTTTTGCTGCCACTTTATTATTCCTGAAGCTTTAAAGAACTCCAGTCTCGTATGTCCCATGATGAGTGTTCTAATTATGAACATTAAGAATATCTTCTGATTGTTTTGAGTTAGCTAATAACTTGATATGCTAAATAAATCAAGCAGTTCCCAATCCAAATGTAGCGTCTGGCTTTGGAAATACAGCATGCTCCCTCTCTGCTGTGTGAAATAGGTCTGAGCAGCTGGAACAAATGTTCTTGTCACTAAATTATAAATTACAGCTGTCGAGAATAAAACATTTAGTTCCAGCACTCAAGAAATAGATTTTTAAGAAGTCTCTCCATTTATCAGTTTAGCCATTGATTATGTGTGTAAGGTCATTGAATCAGAGCAGTAATAAATGGAATTCTTGATTGCTCAAATACCAGACTAAATGTACCCATAGTTTTATAGCCAGGATCTTGATAATGTTTAAAAATGCCTTAAAGCATTTAAGGAACTAATGCTATATGTAACCACTTATATAAGGCAGTATTGCCTTTCGGATCACCGGTAGCATGTTTGCTGAACAGGAGAGTAAGATCAGTTTGCTTCCCTGAGCTCCTTACTTGCCAGATTTTCAGTGTGCCAAGTCTTGCACAGTAGCAGTTTAACTTCCCAAAGGTTGTGATTGCCTTGATGGCAGGAGATCAGGGCTAGGGTCAGGCTGAGCTTCCTAGCATTAACCATTGAACTGACAGCCTTGTTTTCCTTGGTGCAAGGGGAGGAAGGGTGCTGTATGTCTTCTAGAATAAATATGATCTACCATCACAGTCTGCTGCTGTTCCTCAGGCTTGTCTTGAGATGAAGCCTGAATTAAGCATATAGTTTTGATCCAGTTGGGGGTTTTGGTTTTTTGGTTTTGGTTTTGGTTTTTTTTTTAGGTTTGTCTTTTTTTTTTTAATATTGGTCCTGCTACCTGGTATTTGNTTGAACAGTTTTATTTTCCATTTATGCTGATGGCTTCAGTCTTCATCAGTGTACAGGGGCCTACTGGCTTCAACCTTTTCAAGTTTTGTACCCTTTTTTTTTTTTTTCCCAAATATCTACTAATGATGGATGTATAGAGCAGAAGGTTAAGGAGTATCTGCAGTGTGCCTGTGACACGGCCGTACTTGCATACTGTTTCTGCGTTCAATACTTCTGTTTGAAATCATCAACTCAGCATCTTTCAAACACCATTTCAATGGAAGTAGCTAAGATGTGCAAGTATGTGTTACAGACCCTTTTGAAATGATGTGCAGTTGGGAGGAACTATAAGGGAGGAAAGATACGTTCTTGTGCTTGCAGAAATACCTGAGGACCATTTTTCTTACGGATGTGTCATGGGTTTGGCAGCTGCTGGTTCTGATAACTTTTATGATGCTTCCTCCAAAGTTTTCTTTCTGGGTATTTCATGGAAGTCGGCATTGGGAAGGTTTCTCTAGCCTGAACACCTACATGCTTTCTTTCTCTATCTGACTATCAGTCTTGATAAAACTCACAGGAACCAAGTTATCTTTGAGATTCCTATGACGTTATTCAAGTAAATTTTGAAAAACTGTGGGTAGGCTCAAGGGGGAGAGGAGGCACAGTCTTTGCATAAGTTTCTTTAAACGGAAAACCAAAGCTAAGTAACAGCTATAAAGATATTATCCATGGTCTGAAGTTGGCTATTTTTCTCTTTCCAAATGCCCTTCCCCAGCCTGTTAATGCCCCGTAACTGCGGAATTTGCATTAAGGCAAAAAATACTTCTATAGAACAGATGTAGGCTTAACAGATGTAGGTATGTTTGAGGACATCATTCTTATTAAAATTTATTTTAGATTCCATTTCATTTTAGAATGAAATCTGAGAGATATTTATCTCAACTGACTTCCATCTTTAAGTGTCAATAAAACTAACTTTAAAAAAAACCCCACAAACTAATAAAAGCCATTAATTACAGCTAGAGTAAGGGGTAGAAACAGGCACTTTATGGCTGAAGAGTAGTTGGTGAAGAAAAGAGGAAGCACTTATGCATCGGGTGTAAGTTGGTAGCTCAGCAGTTTATTAACCAGAATAATCCTCTTTCTGCCTGAGGAGTATCTCTGAGCTATTTAGTTCCCTTCACCTTCTCCTCAAATGTATTCAGTAAATATCTTTCTGTACGCTGCTGGCAAACTCTCGGTTTGGTACTGTCATGGAGAATCCAGAAGTTGTGATATGGTGGGTTTTAGTTCCTGTGTTAGAAAAGTATGCAGATATTCCCTGCGCAGACTAGTTTCAATTGGAAATTAACTTTGAGAAAATGTTTCTGGGGTAAACTAGGTCATTCAGACTGCAGAAAACAAGAGAAGTATGTTGACCAAATGGTCAAAATGAATTTGTTAGGAAATTGAGTCCGGGCATCTCTATCCGGATGGGATCTCAGCTCAATCATTCAGCTTGAATAACAAATAATATTTTTGTTTTCCTGGTACATACCCCAGAAACAAAGCATTTGTGGACATAAACTATGTTTCAAAACGAGAGCAATTGTTTAGTATAGCTTGCTAATTAAAGGCTAGATCTTATCCCCGGTAGGCATCTATTTCTTCTGGATTTACTTAATATAAGCTTTTGGTTGTATTACTACCTCTTGCTGTGGCCAGAGCCATTCATAGCTGCTCCATAGCATGTTCCTGATGGGGTTAGATACAGCATTTAAAATACTCTGAAATTATCTCAAAGGCCTTTATGTAAAATTTCTCTTTGCAATAAAATTATCACTATGTGGGCTAAAGAATCCAATCTTCCAACTTAATATTGTGCAAATTCACATTTT
>VZTV01100660.1:1473-12413 GCA_013400875.1 Anhinga rufa
CACAGCACTTCAGGGGTGGCGTTACCAGTGCTGAGTGGGAAGGATCACCTCCCTTGACCTGCTGGCAACACTCCTAATACATCCCAGGATACCATTAGCCTTTTCCACAGGGCATATTATTAGCTCATGGTCAACTTGGTGTCCACCAGGAGCCCCAGGTCCTTTTCTGCCAAGCTGCTTTTGAGCTGGGTAGCCCCCAGCATGTACTGGTGCCTGGGGTTTTTCCTCCCCAGCTGCAGGACTTTGCAGTTCCCCTTGTTCAACTTCAGGAAGTTCCTGTCAGCCCATTTCTCCAGCCTGTTGAGGTCCCTCTAGATGTCAACACAACACAGCAAACTTGTTGAGGGTGCACTCTGCCCCATCAGCCAGACCATGTTGAACAGCATTGCATGCAGTGTTGAACCCTGGGGTACAGTGCTAGTTACTGGTCTCCAGCAAGACTTTGTAGTGCTGATCAACCACCCTCTGGACCTTGCTGTACAGAGTTTTAAATCCATCTGACTTCTCAACCAGCACAACATATCCTCTGTGAGGATATTATGGGAGACAGTGTTGAAAGCCTTACTGAAGTCCAGGTAGACAATATCCACTGCTCTCCCCTCATCTACCAAGCCAGTCATTTCATCATAGAAGTATATCATGTTGGTCAAGCATGACCTCCCCTTTGTGAATCCATGCTTGGTTTGTCTATGTACTCTTCCTTTGGTCCCACCACTCTTGCAGCCCTCCCTGCACTGTTATGACAGGGAATTTTAATAATTCCTTACTTAAAAAAAGGCTTATGGCCAGTAGCTCAGGTGTTTTCCTAACAGATGTCATAGCCTGAAGAAAATCAAAGAATTAGTAAACAAATTTGATAATTACTATTAACATGGCTGTAATTAGACAGGTTTTAAGATATTAATAAATAATAAGAAAGTCATTATACTTCCATCCATATATATAGATACTGTATATTAAGTTTAATTCAATATGTTATTTTTACATATATTTTTTTGCTAATGCTGTGTAACTTGAATTTCCAGGAATTCTAAGAAGTTTGGTAACCCTGAAGGAAGAAAGTCTACATTCCAAAAACGTGTCAAAGTTATCTTGAACCACACGTGGAAAACTATGCAGGTCATTCAAAGTACACTTTCAACTTTTCGTTTAATAGTGTGCATTGGGCATCAGCTGAAACCCCCTGTTTCCAGATAAAACTGAATGTTCTGGTAAAAACGGTGGTTTTTGGACTCATGTTTGAAGTACTTCCAGTCAATTTGCCTGTTCAACCTATTTCATCTCTAAGCTAAAACTTCCATCAGAATATTCAGAATAAGTTAATGTGATGGTTTATATTGCTTTCAGAAAGGACAGCACGGTATTTTTAGGACTCTGAATGAGATTATAGCATGCCAGTCTTTCAGATTTCATTTAGACAGACTGTGCTATCTTCCATATAATCATTGTTTTAGAACCTAAAATTCTTTTGTCATAGGATCTGCTGTCATTTCACCACCGACAAGATCTCAGTATGAATGACTGTATGATATGTATAATAAATTACTAGAATTAATATATTATTAGTGTTGGGTACTGTGAGGTATAATGAATGTGTGCATATTTGTTCAGGCCAGTGTCAGACCACATACACAGGATACTAGCGGTTCCTGCTTCAGGTAACTCTCACCTGTAAACTCTACTAGGTTGACTCCAGGGTTTACAGTTGTTTTGCATAAAACAATGATAACTTGAGGGCAGATACAAAATAAAAATAAGATATTGTATTATTTATCAGCAACAGCAGCATAGTCTATGTGCTTCTTGATGAATGAACCAAGAATCTGTAATGCTTTGCTGAAGAAAAATGTGAACTCTATGTAGGCCAAACAGGATTATCTTCTTAATGACAGCAATTTGCATTACTTTTAATAGGATTTATTCTTAGTGGCTTGTAGCAGAGAATGAAAGAAACATCTCAGCTCTTTCAACAAGATGTTCCCTAAATGAGTTCATAGGGTTATATGTAATACTGGTATTGTATAGGCGCCACTGTGAAACAAGGCTAAATTCAATGACACAGTGAAGAAGAATCATGGAGGAATTGTTTTAGTCCTTTTGAACATAAGCAAACATTTTGTTTGTGAAAAGAAATCCTTGCATAATTTTTGCCTGAGACAAGACAAGGAGAAATACAGACGATTAAACATGTTCTCTAATGCCTTACTGGAAGGTGTTTTGTGAGGAGCAGAGTGCAGAATCTATGGTGGGTGCGGAGAGGAATGGTTCTGCCCCAATGGCACAGCCAGGCTGCCAGCCTCCTGCTGCCACTATTTCCTTCTCCACAGAGACATATATATTCATCAGTGACCTGGATGAAGGGATGGAGTGTAGCCTTAGCAAGTTTGCCGATGATACCAAACAGGGAGTGGCTGATACACCAGAAGACTATGCTGCCATCCAGCGAGACCTGGACAGGCTGGAGGGCTGGGCCATGGAGAACCTCATGAAATTCAACAAAAACAAGTGCAAGGTCCTGCCCCTGGGGAGGAACAACCCCAGGCACCAGTACAGGTTGGGGGCTGACCTGCTGGAAAGCGGCTCTGCTGAGAAGGCCCTGGGAGTGCTGGTGGACAGCAAGTGACCCTGAGCCAGCACTGTGCCCTTGGGGCCAAGAAGGGCAGCGGTGTCCTGGGCTGCATTCAAAGAAGTGTGGCCAGCAAGTCGAGGGAGGTCATCCTGCCCCCTCTGCTCTGCCCTGGTGAGGCCGCATTTGGGGTACTGTGTCCAGTTCTGGGCCCCCCAGTTTAAGAAGGACAGGGAGCTGCTTGAGCAAGTCCACTGGAGAGCCACAAGGATGATCAAGGGACTGGAGCATCTCTCTTATGAGGAAAGGCTGAGAGACCTGGGTTTGTTCAGCCTGGAGAAGAGAAGACTGAGGGGGGATCTCATCAATACTTATAAGTATCTGAAGGGTGGGTGTCAAGAGGATGGAGCCAGACTCTTTTCAGTGGTGCCCGATGACAGGACAAGGGGCAATGGGCACAAGTTGGAGCACAGAAAGTTCCACTTAAATATGAGGAAAAACCTCTTTCCTGTGAGGGTGACAGAGCAGTGGCACAGGCTGCCCAGAGAGGCTGTGGAGTCTCCTTCCCTGGAGACATTCAAACCCACCTGGATGCAGTCCTGTGCCCCCTGCTCTAGGTGTGCCTGCTCACGCAGGGGAGTTGGACAAGATGATCTCCAGAGGTCTCTTCCAACCCCTACTGTTCTGTGATTCTGTGAAAAAATGGGATCGGGGAACACAAGTTAAGAAAAAAAATTTACTCTACCTGGTTAAATTAATGATACCTAAGACTTGCTTTCTGAATACCAGATAAGACTGCAATTTTACAGAGCTTTCTGGGTAAGTGGTCTGACAGAAATGCATGTGATTAGGAGAAGCCTCAGCACAAGAGCCATGCACTGCTGTCTGGCTTCTCGGAAGCTGCTCTGTTAAGCTACGCAGTGAAGGTGAGGTGGTGATGCAAAAAGCCTCTACTATCAACATACAAAGTGCAATACAGAAAATGTGCAACTTAATAGTAACAGTTTTTCAGATGTCATTTCATGCTTGCTGCATACCCACACATAGGCTGAAGTCTTTGCATAACTTAGGCCAATGTCTTTAAGTTGTATCAAAAAGCAGATGCTGCTTATGAGCTTCGCACTGGGGATGTGTAGGCTGCATAGTAAAACAGCTAACCAGATAGCCTTAACTACAAAACCTTGCTAATTTGTGAACTGTATCAACCCCTTTTATCCTTTTCTTATGTTTTATATGCTTTATGCTTAAGCATTTGTAAAGATAAAGGAGATCAAGCCCAACATTTCACACAGTATCATATGGTGTAATGTTATTACTAGCTAAAATAAATTGAAATTATGTCATTGAAGAAACTATACCAGAGAACTAAAGCTATCTGAAGGCATTTCGGTATAAGCTCCTCCATCTGTCTCTATAATCTGACCACAAAATACTGCAAATATTGAACCATGTTAATTTGAACAGAAATACGATCTGCATTACACTTACTTTTCAATAATTGAATAATTGACAAGTGTTCATTTTGAATGGATACATTTAATTGAAAGAGACACCAGTATGAAATACAAGCCTTTAAGAGGAACTAACTCTGGCTTAAGTTACTGTAAGACATGACTAGCAGCTGATTGACTCTGAATTCCCTAGAGGAACTTTTATTTCTGAAGCAATCTTAACAACGGTATCACTGAAGTGTAGCAATAATCAAGAACGATGTTTTCACAGATTATCTTCTGTTGTTTGATAACCAGGCAAAGTGTCAAATGATTTCATGCCTTAATAAGGAGCTACTGAAGAAGTACAGGACTATTAAGAAATATTCAGAGATGTTACATAAATACTTTGTAGTCTCTGACTATCCTGTAGTCAGTTTTATTCACTGTAAAAAATGCTTAGGGGATATTATTGAGTTACTTTCAGAAAAGGTAAAAGGAAATACTTTTATAATACAAGCAGGAAAATATAATACAATACAATAATACAAGCAGGAAAATTATTGCTTGGGTTAGTGAAAATGCCCCTTGCTTAGTTAAAACAGAAGTCCTGTTGATAAAGAGGGCTCTTTAGCACTGTCTTTTAATTTACTAAGAGAGAATGGAGCAAAGCTGTGAATGAGAATAGGAACACTGTTACAGGAATGTGGATGACTTCCCTGATTGAACTCTGACAAACTGATCAGTGCAACTCCACAAATGAGCTAAAAAACTCCACTGCTGATCAGGCACTGATCTCTTCTCTCTGGTAACCAAGAGAATGGCAGGAAGGTGTGCCAGGGGAGGTTTAGGTTGGATATTAGGAAAAGGTTCTTCACCCAGAGGGTGGCAGAACACTAAAACAGGCTCCCCAGCGAGGTAGTCACAGCACCAAGCCTGACGCTATTCAAGAAGCACTTGGACAGAGCCCTCAGAGATATGGTGTAAACCTGGGGTTGTCCTGTGCAGGGACAGGAGTTGGACTTGATGATCCTTGTGGGTCCCTTCCAACTCAGGACATTCTGTGATTCTATGATTCTATGACCTTCACATCAGTTCCAGCTAGCAAGCTAAAAAAATTACTTTTTTTGCATGTAGTATTTATCTCAAGAATAACTTTTTAAAGCGCTTCTCAAAAGAGTATGTATCTGAGTTAAAAATGCTCTGAATTACTAAAATGTATGATCTGTACTTGTATTTCACTAAACAGAAAACCAGCAGTTCTGCCAGTCACATATCAGTCAGATTAGACTACTGAAGAGGGAGAAATTCATTACACCAAGAAACTTTGCTCCTGTACAGTAGGTATTATTGTAAAGGAGCCTGCGTGGACTAAAGCCATGAATCACTCACACTTCATGGTGAAGAGTATGAACAGCCTCTTAGAATGAGTAAGACTCTTTGATTTGGCCCGAAAGCTAAAAATATTACCTGTATCTCAACCTTTAGACAGAGTGCCAAAAGAGCTCAGAGTACTGACTGACTTCCAAGGAAAGGGATTTTCTTTAAAATTATCAACAGAATGTTGTGGGCTTTTGTGTATGATAGTCTTTCATATATAAATTAAAAATGTTGCTGCAAGGATTATCAGCTGTTAGTTGGCAGAGGTGGAGGCTCTCTCCCTGGCATAGGGAAGTGTTATAAAGAAATAAAACCAGCCCCATCAATGGCACAGAGCACATGCCACCATGCATGGTACTAATGTTGCAGTTGAACCCTACTTAGTAGATAAGATACTTTTGAACTGATCTGGTACCTTTTGAGGAATAAATATCCTGTACACAGGATTTCCTAATATACAGCATAGACAATCCTGTAATTCACTGGCACAGAAGCTTAACTGGCATGAAGTAAGGACCTGCATCAGAAAATATGATTCCATTTTAGTAGCAAAATCCTTTGCTTGGAGTCAGCAGAAACAAAGATGAAAGTTTGAGTTTGCAAGAGAATTGTGATAAGACTGAGCTGAGTCATTACCTCTTGAAAATATTAATGTCGAGCTCTAACTCAGTCTTCAGTTTGCTTTAATTTCTTGTCTCCTTCAAGAAATGTTTTAGCTAATGTTCTCTGCTGTGTGCTTTAGCTAAAACAGAAATCCCAAGAATTCTGAGAAAACTCAGAGATAAGTGATCAGCCAAATGATCCGAACGGTAGGTTTAGAACTGCTGCTCCTCTTGGATGCCAATCGTACTTGCACCATCTCCCCGTTACTGCTGCTGCTTGTGTAACTACAATATAGCACACCTGCATCAGGAATCCTCTCAAATCATAAGTTTTGCCTTTGTGGACAAGTGAAGAAATAATATTTTGGTTTGACAGGACTTCTCATCCTTGAGCTTCTGCTCCAGATCGTGTTTGTTACTCCTTGAAAATTTTTTTCCCCGGTTCAAAAAGCAGGCAGCCATGTAAGACTGTGCCAATGAGAGAGCCACTGACAGTAACAAAATACGCTCAGTACAACCTCTGTGGGCCGGATTGTTTTATACGAGGCTGAAGAGGGCACTTACGCACTCTGTCCTTGGGCAGGATAGAGCAGCAGTGTAAATCCAGTATCATTAAGTGGCAGTAGCACTATCTTATGAGACAGGAGAAGCAATGGTGAAACCTCGGAGCTCCTTTGGTTTTAACTGCAGAAGCAAGTTGGGACTGGATATAGCACAAAAAGAAGAATCTAAAAGGAAGGTATGATAAGGTCTAATGCCATTTAGTGTGACAGTGGCATAAAAAATGTAGGACAGAAGACATCTGTGATGTCTCTTTGTGTGTATATTACTAAGGATACCTCTCAAAAGCTTGCCAGTAAACAGATATTCATGTTTCCCAGAGTTGTAAGGATGCCTGTAAAAAAATTACCTGTTTCATCTTATCTGTGGAAATGGTTCATATTTAATGGTAATATTTTAAATAATGAATCTCTTTCAGAGCTGGGAAAAAGCAAAGGCATTTTCTATTTGGTTATTCATTCTCTTTATTTGCAGAGGCCATGTAGGAATTAAAATTAAATTAATCTAAAGTGGCTGTCTTTTAAGATAGAAAAATGTAAACAACACAAATAAAATCATTCTCCTTATGGCTTAAGAAGACATATTCCATATCAGAATAATACTAATTCTATATTTCTGCAGCCATCTTACTTTCTTCTCTTCAGACATTAGCATTAGAAAAATTAATTTGTTTTTCCAGTATGATTTGAAATTAAATATTAGGTAGTTGATTTAACAGGAAACTTAAGGTTTTGTTTCCAAACAGTCTCCTTTTTCTTGAAACAAATTCATTGCAGGAACAGAAAAATGCATATTAGTCATCAAAGGCTGCTTATAGATGAGTTTTAAGTGCTATCAACTAAATGATTCTCATCACGTAGACTAAATTCCAGACCAATATGCAGAGAAGTAGTGGAGGATGGATTAAATAGCCAGAGGTAACTGAAAATGAGAAAAAAATAATAATTTGCATTTGGCTTACAATATAAATCCAATATAAAGGTTTATATTTTCTAACTTGGTGTGATACAAAGCTTACTTTTGATACTGAGGCCAAAATTTTAAAAATGACTGTTTATTTTAGATATGCGTTTCATGGCAGCCAAGTCATATCCTGAATATGTCAGGCTTTTAAACTTGGAAATAATCCTGACTTCAGTTGTTACTGTATCAGTGCAGCCTCCTAGTGTGAAGAGGGAAAGCTGATTTTGTTGTGGGTTTTTTTGATGAGTGAGACATGAAAGCTATGTCTGGGCTGAGGGTGGATGTCCTCTGCACTGGAACTCAAGGTCCCTCCCCCTCAGTCCTTCACCTCAAGGGCTGTGCTAGGCTGCTCAGCAATTTCCTTCCAGCCTCTGCATCCGTATGTCTACCCCTTTGGCTCAGATAGCTGAGAGTCCTTTCCCGAGGCTTAATACCCACCCAACTCTAAAGGCTGAGCAAGTCTCATGGTCTCCTTTTAGACCAGCTGCTGTCTTCTGTAAAACCTGTCTAAACAGCTACCATGCCTGCTCAGGAGGAAGGAGGCTTAAGTTTTAGGCTCTCTTCAGCCTCAGTGATACAAGTCCCTACAATGACCAAAGGCAAAGCTGGAGGAAACTCCTCATTCTTCTTACTCTTTATTGATTTCACACTCAGACAGGACTGGATGGAAAGCAACCCCCATCCCCACCTTTTGCCTAGCTCTGACAGCCACTGCCAAGATCAGGAATCAGAACCAGGATTCCTCCCACTGCAAATGCAATACTGTGTTTAGTACTGAACTAAACTCTGCTGTCACTCTGTATTAAGCTTGACCTAAACCTACTTAATGGAGCGGGCTTGAGAAGGACATGGACAGTTCATCTGTAAGTCTTGACTGGGTAAGGGCATGAGATAAACAGTAAGTAGATTTTTCAGTCTGGCCAACACAGTTGAACTTTGCATATTGCACATAGGTATGCACAATATTAGCATCACTGATTTTTTTATCATCAGAAATATAAAGATGTAGGTGTTGATAGATTTACTGTTGCCTAAGGACCCAGGCATAGCTTTGAGGGCTGCACCACTGTTATGAAGTGCTTCAGTTCCACTGAAGTCCCCATGTCAGGTACCCATGAGCTTTGTAGGTCTGCACCCTAGCACCTTCCCAAGTCACAGGATGCCTGTGCAAGTTTTGTGGGTGTGAGTTCAGCAGGGAGTTGAACCTAGTTCTACACCCTAGACTAACATTTCCCAAAATGCATAACCCTCTGCTTTAATTCTGTGTTCAGCAGTCGCTTGTTAAAACATCGGGATTCCCAGATTTTGGCTACTGTCTTTTTTACTGAGCAAAAAGCTACCTTACCTGTACAGTACTGCTGTAAATTTATAACTTGCAGAGCTCGTTGAAATCCTTTGGGATAAAAGGTCCTCTGTAAATGCAGGTATTTTATTAGTAAGCAAGGGAAAATATATTGAAGTACTAAGTAAATATCTGCAGGGTGCTAAGCAAAGGTTAACTATCACTGCCAGTCAAACTAGGACAGTGACAAATGGACTGAAAGAGGTACTCTATGGGCAACAGCCAATGCTTTAAAGCTGGATGAAACATTGAAAANACATTGAAAACAGACACTTGAACTCTTTTGTTTTATAGGGTCTTTCTTATGTATGGGAGTGAAGCCACCAAGAGGGAGATATGCTTGTTCCTCCCTCAGAATCCTCACTGCAAAAGATCATCAAATATTTACAACAAAACAGTTTGTACTAATGGCAGGGGAAGAGGAGCCAATGGCCTGTATGCAAAAGAGAACCCATCAGATTTTTGGGATTATGGGAGTGTTTGCCAGCAGAGGTAAAGCTGAAAACTGGGAGACTTTTGTAGACTATAAATTATAAATTGTCCTTTGTGGTTTTGCCATCTAGTGTATTGGCTGTAAGTAAATTAGATAAGGATACAGCATCTAGTATTGTGACAACATTTTCTTGTGGAGGCCAAACCTCTCTCATCAACTAAAGGCTTTGCCAGAATTGCTATTATATTTAATGAACCAGAAAATAATATACGGCCAGGTTAATATTCTTCCCAAACCTTCTATTACAGGCCACAGCTAGGAGAAAGGACGTTGTATCAGTAGCATGTGGCAGGAGGTCAATTACTGTGCAAAATCATTTCACCAGGTAACACTTAGTGCTCAAAACTTCATCTGGCTTGCACTGATTGGAAGGCAGCCTGTATGTGAAATGCCCTGGAAAATGCAGGGTTGTCTGCAGTGGGTTACTGCATCGCAAATGTTATCTTTTGCATTTTTGCCATTTCCAAGCTAACAAATGGTGATGGCTTTGCCCTTTCAGTTATAATAATGTGTTGTCCAAACCTCAACAATGCCCTCCCTAGAGACTAACTTATTTTAATGGAGAAATTTAATTAAGATTTTCCCCCATCCTCATTTGTGCAAGCTGGGAATGCACTTCTAGACTTAGTGCTGAAATATTATGGAAAAATACAGTTTCCCCAGGAATGGTGGCTTGACTAGACATGTGAAATAGTAAATGTTTTAGGACATTTTATTCTAATGAGGTTAGAAAATAATTCTGCTGATACCAATGATTAAAATAGGGTATGATAAACATATGGTTCAGATAAGCACCAAGACTTTAAGATGATTATCTAATCTGACCTTTTCTGTTTCTTTTGTTCACCTGGCACTGCACAGCAGTGATAGCAGTGAGGGGCCGAGTCATGGGATCCTTTCTTTAATTTAGACTGTCCTTACAAGCTTATGCTACTGCAGAACCACTCAGTCCAACAGGGCCCCAGCATTAAGACACTACATTCCTAACCCTCCCTGTAAACACACCAACCCATCAAGGGATTTTGGTAGAGTTGCTCTTCCATCAGCCCNCATCAGCCCTTCTGCTGACCTATACCAGGCTGATCATTCAGATAAATAATTTTTTTTTTCCCCAGATGGGATTAAGCAGTAGCCTCAAATAAAAGAGTTCCTCTAGCCTTTCAGGCTTAATAGTCTTTTCACAAATTTCTTTTAAATGCTGCTGTGGGCTTCTCTAAATATTGATCAATTTTTCAGCACTTACCTGGCCAGAAATTGGTCACAGTATTCTGGTGGCAGTCACATCCGTACCAAACGTGCAAGTGAGACCATCTCTTTACTCCTCTTCCACATGGCTTTGTTTAAATACTGAAGGATTTCATTTGGCCCCTTCAGCCACACTTGTGCACTGGGAACTGAAGTCTGGCTTATTACCAGGACAGTAAGTCATCATTGGAGTGATTGCTCATTAGTACAGAGCTCCTGATCTTTAAGTATGAGCCAATAAACTGAACAGAAATGCATGTTGTTTGCTTGCGTCTGCTCAAAAACACAATCCAAATTCTATCAGTGACCTGTCAGCCTCATTGTTTATTGCTCCCTCAATCCCTGTAAACTTTCTCAA
>VZTV01100662.1:1624-12915 GCA_013400875.1 Anhinga rufa
TTTTTTTGTAAGCCCTCCTCCTTTTTCAGGCCTTCCAAGACAGGTGCAGAGGCACTTTTGCCACAAATTTATTGAAATTGTGTGTGCACATGCTAAAATATAACAGTTGTTGCAATGGAAATAAAATACAAATGTGGACTAAAGTTGTAGACAACTGCAGACAGTTGTGAAAGTAAATGTTACTCTACTCCCAGTGCCAAAATCTTGTGCCAATCTAATTCGTTTAAGAAGCAGTTCAGCTGAGTCCACTCTGCAAAACCACACAAAACAACCAGCTCATGCCAACCACTGTAACCTTTAATTGAAGCAATTTGTTCTGATGAGCAAGTTTATTTTCTTGTCAACTCTTCTTTTATATTTAAGCTGTAACTTTGTAGAAATGAAGATACATGTAGGTAATAAAGAAATTTAGATAATGAAGGCTAGAGTAGTTTTCATACTAATTTACAGTATAGTCATGCTTCTTCCTACCTTCCATCCCCTTCTTTTCTTTGTTTTCATTTTTGCATTTTGAAATGGCATCTCACAAAGGATCACAACCAGGAACAACACTGCTAAAGTAACTATTTTCGGAAAGCAAGCAGGATCACTTTTACTGTTTTAACAGAGATTCGTATCTACTATGTAGAGATCTTGGAATATTTTATATGTATTTTTGTATTGCCCTCCTCTCTTCCTCTTTGGAAGCTTCTGGTTTGGTTTAACTCCTGTTTAAATGTCACGCTAGTTCCCTCACCTCTACTACCCGGTAACATTCTATTGCCCGTAACAGCACACAAAATGAAAGGACCTATAGAACTGAAGTTAGTCACCCTGTTTCTTAGTGGTCCTTCCACTTAATTTACTAATTTGAGATATTCTAGTAACAATAATCTTACGGACTAATAGCAGAACAGATATAACAGAGAATTCTAGGCAGAAAGCCTCATGCACCATCACTGTGATTTTAACTACTATGGCATGCCCAAGACAAAGTACCTTGGCCTATCTGGTCTTTCGTGCCTGTAACTTTTTGTAAATTACAGAAAACAATCTGAACACTGGATATCTCATTAGGCATACAGAATGGACATTTAGTCCTCTGAAAAGCTCTTCAGCAATGAGTAATGGGATTTTCTTTCCCCCATGAAGTCAGCAGCAGTAGTAGAGATTACTTCCACGGGTCATTATCCTCCCTCCCACACATACATCATAACATTTCTCATTCCAGCTGGAGAACTGGAAGAAGTAAAGCAAGTCCTGGTTTCAGCTGGGATAGAGTTAATTTTCTTCCTAGTAGCTAATATGGGGCTGTGTTTTGGATTTGTGCTGGAAACAGTGGTGATAATATGGAGATGTTCTAGTTGTTGCTAAATAGCACTTACACTGGGCAAGGACTTTTTCAACTTCCCATGCTGTACCAGGTACACACAGCTGGGACAGCTGACCCAAACTGACCCAAGGGATATTCCATACCATACAATGTCATACTCAGCATATAAAGCTGGGGGAAGAAGGAGGAAGAGGGGATGTTGGGAGTGATGACATTTGTCTTCCCAAGTAACCGTTATGCTTGATGAAGCCCTGCTTTCTTGGAGACAGCTGAACACCTGCCTGCCCATGGAAAGTAGTGAATTAATTCCTTGTTTTGCTTTGCTTCCACACACAGCTTTTGCTTTACCTATAAAACTGTCTTTATCTCAACCCAGGAGTTTCCTCACTTTTACTCTTCCAATTCTCTCCCCCATCCCACCAGGGGGGAGTGAGCGAGCGGCTGCGTGGTGCTTAGTTGCTGACTGGGGCTAAACCATAACACCTGGATATCATATAATGGTAATCCAGGCACTGACTTTTAATTTTAGGATTTCTTAAGAATATTGTAAACTATATTAGAACAAAAAAAAAGAAGACAGCATAGGGAGGTAATTACAATGGTACAACTTTAACCAGTTAGATTGCAAAGAAAGTACCTTGGCATTTTCATTACTGTCTATCCAACAGCACTGCACATCTCATCAGCTTCAGAAAACCAAAAGGAATGATATATATATATATATTAATATCATAGCAGAGATTAATTACCTTAATTACCTCTGCCAGCCATGTCAGGGATGCTTTGAGTCATATGCTCTACACTACATTTAATAGTTTTCTGCTTCCACTCAGAAAAGCTTCAGCTGCCCAAAGATCATCTTGCCTGGAAGAATCTTAATTCTGGTAGAAGATTTATGACCTACAATCCAAATCTTTTTTATTTCAAGTTGAAACCAAGATGTCTTCCTTCTGAGCAGGATCGTTCCTGTCTCATTTTCTTTTTTTTGCCTTCTCCAAAAACCTGATAAACATCACTGTCCAGATCTTAATTTAATACTACTGTCCTTGTGATCCTCCCCCAACACATTAAATCCAACCCCTTCAACATCAAATGACAAGAATCCTTTGGAATTGTCTTTCCCTTAATTGTTTATATAGGTATCAGGGGTCAAGTTCAGACAGCATTTAAAAAGACAAGTGGCTTGACCAGTTGCATCCATACCACCTACATAGGCAGAGCTCAAATGTTAATCACTTCCTCCCCCAACAAGGCACCAGTGAGCAACACCAGGATACTTGGATTCAACTATGAGGTCCAGAGTTGACATGACAGTACAGACATACCTGTGCAGTTCTTGTTTGCTAACAAATCATAAAATCAGAATTGCAAATCTACATATTCATTTTTATATATTAATATGGTACACACTTTTAAAATATAATCAGATAGGAAGAGCTACATATGAGGAAGTAAGAAGAGAGAAGCAGAGGGGATGTATGCATGCATGTGGAGAACCATTAGCAAAAAAGCCAGAGAGGAGGAGACATGGATCTTCAGATCACTTCTTATTTAGCAACATGATGGTGAAAGTCTACATGAAATATTTTACCAATATTGTTTCTAAGAAAGTAGCTTCTATAGAATAATGTCACCTTTATACTACCACAAATCAAGTAGGCATTTAATTAGCATGACATCAGGTGAACACACCCAGCATAATTCAAGCATCCTCTGTGAAAAGTGTGGGTGGCCGGGTACAGATCAATTCAACAGATAATGCAGTGATCCACTCAAATGCTACAAATGTTTACCAAGCAACCAGCAAAAGATATTGCCACATAGCAAAAGTTCTAGGCTCTGTCACCAACTGGCACAGTATCACACAACATGCAGCTAGCACAGCAGCTAGCTCTTATACAAAGCAATACAGAACAGCTCCAACCTCACAAAGTAAGTGGTATTTAATGGTGCCTATACAAATATAATTTTTGTTCTTCACCTGCACCTCTAATAGTTTACGTCTTCAATGGCGGAATGAAGAGTCAGAGAGCAGGAGAAACAAGTTTTAGTTAAAAAGCACAGGTCTACAGTGAATCACCGTCGAATCCATTGCAAATGCAGTTCTGTTGTTCAGTGCCTAACTTCACAGTATGAAATATCTTATCATTACATACAAGTCAAGGATGGGAGGCAAATAAATACAGAATTAAGAAAACAGAAAACCTCATTTAATAAAAGAAGTCTTCCCTTTAAGGGAACCTTTGTATTATTCTTCTACCTCACTTCAACAGATAATCCGATAGGGGACCAGCCAATTTATTAAAAATAAAACTGTGTCTAATAGCTTTTCTTTATTTTTAATTAAAATTACATAGTTCAGAACATAATGAACAGACCACTCTATCTCATTAAATACACCCTCCAATACAGCTAGGCAACTAATTTTAATTCCTCGGGTTTTTCTTGCCCATGCACTCTTAGGCACACATTCAATTCCAGTTCTCACTCCTGCATGTCTACAAGGATGTTACAAAAAGGGTGTAAAGCCACTGCAAAGACCTTTTCTTTGAAGTTACCAAGCCACTTTGCAAAGGCAAGTGTGTTTCATTACCTCCATTTGTTATGAGAAAAATAAGGCAGATTAAGTGATTTTTTTAACCTAGCAGAACCAGGACTTCTGTGACACCTAATCTTGTTCCTGCACTTTAGAAATAAGTCACTGGCTTTGTTAGCTGCCTTGATGTAACTTGGTCAGTTATGAGGTAGGAGAAACCTCTATGGAAATGGCATTCATAATATTGAAGGTGATTTCATGTAGTTTTCAACATATGAACTGCAGCATACAGGTAGAATTATAGAATCACAGAATGGTTTAGGTTGGAAGGGACCTTTAGAGGTCATCTAGTCCAACCCCCCTGCAGTGAGCAGGGACATCCCCAACTAGAGCAGGTTGCTTAGAGCCCCGTCCAACCTGACCTGGAATGTTTCCAGGGATGGGGCATCTGCCACCTCTCTGGGCAACCTGGGCCAGTGTCTCACCACCCTCTTTGTAAACAATTTCTTCCTTATATCCAGTCTAAATCTACCCTCCTTTAGTTTAAAACCATTACCCCTTGTCCTGCCACAACAGGCCTTGCTAAAGAGATTGTCCCCATCTTTCCTATAGTCCCTCTTTAAGTACTGGAAGGCTGCAATAAGGTGTCCCCAGAGCCTTCTCTTCTCTAGGCTGAAAAACCCCAACTCTCTCAGCCTGTCTTCATAGGAGAGGTGCTCCAGCCCTTGGATCATCTTCATGGCCCTCCTCTGGATGTGCTCCAGCAGGTCCATGTCCTTTCTGTGCTGGGGGCTCCAGAGCTGGACGCAGCACTCCAGGTGGGGTCTCACCAGAGCAGAGTAGAGGGGCAGAATCACCTCCCTCGCCCTGCTGGCCACGCTGCTTTTGATGCAGCCCAGGATACGGTTGGCTTTCTGGGCTGTGAGCGCACATTGTTGGCTCATGCCCAGCTTTTTGCTCACCAGTACCCCCAAGTCCTTCTCTGCAGGGCTGCTCTCAATCCTTTTATCCCCCAGCCTGTATTGATACTGGGGGTTGCCCCGACCCAGGTGGAGGACCTTTCACTTGGCCTTGTTGAACCTCATGAGGTTCTCACAGGCCCACCTCTCCAGCTTGTAATCTATTTCATGTTTCCCAATTTTTTTTAATACACAATTTCTGCAAGCTTGTTTGTGTGGGTGTTTTTGGGAGCTGGAGGAGGTGTTTTAGAGGTGTTATATTCAGTGATATAATCACAGTATTAAGGGATCTGGGCAACCTCCTTCCACATTTACTCGATTTCATTGATCAGTATTGCATTCTTAACTTGCCAAACAGGACAACTGTGAAGAACTAGTTTACCACAGTGTTTCCGAATTAGTCCCTGTGTGTAGGAATCACCTCACATAACTAAGGCTGCATATCTTTCAGAGAGAGAATTTAAGGGAGTCATCTGAGTGCCGCTCTCTGTAGGGAACAGAGCACATCCAGAAGCCAATACATTCCAGCTGAAGAATCACACCAAAACATTTGGCAGCCTGAAATCCTCATCTAAGCCATAAGGCAAGCAGTGCTTTTCTGCCCTAACATGCACAACCTGCTTGCACTAAACAGTTTTGTGAATGGTCCTTCCGCATTCATCCTTTGTCAATACAGTACATACCACCCCTGGAGCATCCACAGTTCATACTGAAGTGACACACTATTCAAATATATGGCAGTGTTACCAAGATAGACATGGGCATACAGCCCTCCATAAAATAAATGTTCTCTGCTTGTTAAATCAGACACTCACCTATGTCCAATTCATCCAGAAAATTGTTCTGTACATAGCATAAATTTCTCTATTTACAATTAGTTATACATAATTCCTTATGTAGGTACTGGGAAGGTCAAAGACTTTCTGAAAATGTAATATGCAATTCTATTTGGAAAAAATCCTTCTTATGAAGAAAACCTTAAGAAGGAAAAAAGTGGGAGCTTATTAACAGCAAGAAGGCATCCTTCACAAAAACTAAACCTATGTCCAAATGAAGATAGAGAAACACAAATACTTTTAAGTTAAATGTATAAATACGAAATCATTATGCCCTCTCAAAATATTAAAAAAGCAACTTGTAAAAGACATCAATAAGAGTAAGTTATTTTTCATTCATTTTCATTTAAAGAAAAAAATCTGGAATTGTAAAGCTAATCAATTATCAGGATTAAAAAATAAAATAAAACTCATACTCAAAGAAGCTATGACCATGGCATTAAAAAAATGAGCACTTTGCTTGTGTGCACTGTCAAGGAGTTTGAAAGACACTCCCAAGCTAAAAAGCCTTCTCCATGGGAGACTCCAATATGCCCATCTCAAATTTAAGTGTTAAAAGAAGTGGTTACAAAACAAATAGACAAAATAGACAGCAAGAAATCACTAGAAACGGATGATAGTCACTCAATTTTGAAGCAAGTGAAGGGTGAAATAGCTGATCTAGTAACTGTGGTGAATAACCTCTCATCAGCCTTGTCGCCCAAAGACTCTGAAGTGGCAAATGCTTCAAAGGAGATACAGAGACCTATAGTCTGAAAGACCTAATGTCTGTGCCAGGTAACCTAGCAGAACCTTTAACAAAAATACAGAAGTAGGGGGCACCTGGGCAGCCATAACAGGTTGGGACACTGCCAACAAAGATTTTGTAAAGGGAGGTTGTCTGCCTGTCACCTAGCTACTGAAGTTCTTCAGAGGAAAAGTACATGGATAAGGGAGATTTGGCTAATAATCAAAGTCCACTTTGATTTCTAACAGATATTAGAAAGGCATGTAAGGCATATCTCCAAAGACTTGTAAAAAACTAAGCAGCTATGGGATTAACACACACAAAATACAGTTGAAAGATAAAGTACAAGGGTGGAAGAAAATGCAATTTTTCACAGTGGAGGAAAGTCACTACCGGAGTTGAGCAAGGCTCTAGGAACAGTACATTCAACTTACTTGATAAAAGGAAAAAAGAATGAACAGTAGGTGACAGCCTGATGATACCTAATTTACTGAGGGTAATAAAGATGAGGGCTTACTGTAAAGAATCACGATAGGACCTTCTGAAACTTAGTAATCAAGGATTAAAACGTCAGGTGAAATTCAGCAGAATCAAATATAAAGCACAGGAGATAAAACAAGCTTAATTTTACATCACAGTTACAGGCTTTGAGTTGATCACAGCCCCTTGGGAACAGGACCTTGAGACTACAATAGATAGTTCTATGGAGATGTCAGTTCAACACTCAGTTAGAAGCTATTCCACATTATTAGCAAAAGGAAGAAAGACCACAGAGGAGATCATTGTAACACTTCTTATGTCTGCACTGGCCACAGTTTATACCGTGCAGTTTAGGCCTTCCACTCTTCTCTGGCTTGGAAACATCTGAGCTGTAAGTTGTAGGAAATAAGAAAATATACTAGGAAAGCATCACTGTACACCTGCTCTCCTGTATTTTTCCACAGATAATTACTCACAGATGAGGGGCCAAATGGGCCTTTGGTCTAGATGGAGCTGTGGTCTGACCCAGTGTGCTTTTCTGAAGATGATACCATAACGTGCACTGGAGAACACCAAACACATTGCCTACCTGTGATACGACCATAGTGCTTAGTTCACAAATATATTTCATCAGTTCAATCTGGGTTCTAAGAGGAAAGCAGGGTTCTTTCCTTTTAATTCATCTCAAATAAAGGTCCTTGCAGTGCTACTTGTCACTTGAACTTCAGGTTTTGCTGAGTTTGCAAGGATGCCGTAGAATAAAAAAGAAATTAAATAAATTCACTGACAAATGAATTTTAGAAACTATCAGTTTTTTGCTTAAGTACTGGCTCTCTAGTGCCCCCAAGAAGACAGAGATGATTAAATGTGTCTTGTCACTTGAGTTCCAGCTTAGAAAACACAGGTAAAAAGCAGGAAAGTTGAGCAAGAAGGTGCTAATATAAATATATCAATCACATAATGTTGCTAATGATACTGAATTTCAAAAACAGTAGTTTATTTGGTGTTACAGAATTCATCACTTCTGTATACCAGCACTTACAATTCTACATGCACAGCAAGAGAAACAGCAAGACAACACAAACCTTGCAAGTACTCTAATTATCTCTATTTAAAATGGATTATTTTGAGAAGGTTTTGAATATTTTTCTGCCACAAGACAAAAAAGTTTTGTACAAAGTCAAGCTGTTCAGAAAAGCAATGGTTGCCAATCTGTGTTGTTTGCAGACACAGCATGTCTGCTGTGATTTGTCAAAACTTATTTTTCAGTTTACAGATTGAGCAATACTGAGGCTTTGGTATTTTTGCCAGGCTCTTGGGCAACTGCTGGGCTTCCTTCTCATCAGTGAAGACCAAAGTTAACAGTTTCATGGCAAGTTACATCTCTGATCCCTATGCAGGCTCTCTGTAATTAGCCAGGCCAAATGATAATCCCAATGGAAGTCAGAGCTGATTAAACCTATATTATCTTTTAGCTGCAGTGCAATAATCACCAAGTGTTTTTTATACATATTTTTTCCATTATTTTCAGATGTATAATTCCAGTTTCTTCATAGTTAGATATTAGGGCTTTTTAATCCTAGGATGCAATGGACAATAGAAGGCGAGTGCACAGAGGTGATGGGGAAAAAAAACAGCTTTAGTAATATCTCAGAGGAAAACCAATGTTTCTCCTTTTCTGATGCTTTGGCAGTTCAGGCCACATAGCATGCACAGGTATCTTGGGGTTATACAGGTCTGTTCCAAACTGATGCTAGCCTTAAGGCCGAGCTTCACGTGGCACCTGGTGCACACCCTTACACGCTAAAAACACTTAAAACTTTTTTATCAAATCCTCTCCACTCCTGGTTCTGAATCCTAAGAAGCTTGTTAAAGCTGTAATTTGTTACAGCTTAGCTGTGAACCTCTGTGTATTACAGGAAAGAAAGAAAAGCAAAAAGCAAAGCCTTTCTGTGGTGAAGGCAAGACTAGTCACTAACCTAAAATAAATTAAACTGGCTCTAAGGCTGAATCTTAAATTCAACTTAATTGATAGTTGGGTTCCTCACTAGCATAACTGAGAAGTGAGTTATGACTGACATGGGTAATGTGTTAATTTCAATTTATAACAAAATGCAAATCTACTTCTTTGAAGTTCTGTTTTACAGCTGTTTATAAGCTGCTCATTTGATGCATTTGTGTAAACTGAGAACTTCCAAACTACTACTGCTGTTACTTACTGAATTTATTATAATTTGGCTTTGATTTAGTAATCACATTAGGTAATTAGAAAATCTAAAATTAATCTAGGTACACAAGCACTATCCTTTCTTGACTACAGTTTTTGTTAAGTAGCAATAGGTTCATTTCTTTCACTAGGCCATAATCACATATAAAATATTTTGACAACTGATTGCTCTATACTGTTAGTTAAACAATGGCTACTCTTCTCCTAAGCCTGATTAGTTCCCTCTGATTTAATCTTTGCTTTTCCCCCAGGGTAATTCTTGACTTGGTCAAAAGAGGAGGCAGGGATGGGGATGACAACTTCTCTAGCAGCCTTCTGCTTCCATTGTGGCGAATTCTCATATCACAAAGTCATTCATGGTAATTTAAAGAACATTTTGACAGTCTTCCTTTGGAAAGAAAGAATTTAGCAACTATCTATTATATCTACAAATGAACACATCAAAGTGCTAACAGATGAGGGACTTGTATGCCAAAGGTAAAGCCGTTACTTCATAACATCACTTCTGTTATGTTTCACATTGATAATGAAACATAACCCAGAATACCACTAATAATCTGATTTTACATGGCATAGCTCACTTGCAGATTTCTGACTGAGAATTAGCAACTATTAGAGCTCAACCAGTGCATATAAGTGCCTCTTTCTCTGAATCAAAGAGAGAACTCCAAGGTTCTTACCACTATGCTATTTATTGCTCTGCCTCCGCATTTTGTGCTGCTGAGTCTGACCAGGCCAGCAAGGCTGGTCTAGTTGGTCTTACAGAGCACCGAAGGTAAAGAAATTGAACAGAAAGATTCAGAGGTCGCTACCAAAGTAGCCTTGCAAAATGACCTCCATTTCTTTCTCCCTAACAGCACCTCTCATGGTTGCTGCTTTTTCCCCAAACTTACCTGTTCCTGGAGGAAAGCAGGTGGTCATTTCCTAGCACAAGCACCTTTACTCAGTATTGTGGCACTGTGTCAATAATTCCCATGCACTTCAGCAGCCAGGCCAGCACAGCTGCAGCAGTCACAGTGACCTAGAGGGTCATTGCAGCACAATTCTGATAAAAGACCTCGGTGCCTGATTTCTAGGGGCTTGAGCATTGTAACTCTGCTGAGGGCCCACTGTCCCTACCCAGTGTACAAAGACATGCACACAAGAGTGCATGCTGGCCCATGTGGTCAAAAATTCAGAATACTTGCTCTCCCAGCTCCTGCTGTTTAATGCAAAAAGCAAAATTGTTTTAGACAGAGAAGGCAGAACCCAGGATTCCCCATCTTCCCCACATGCACACAAAGAAAATCAAGAGTAACATATCACATCACCACACCATCTCAAACTGTAGGCTTGCTTCAAAAGAAAGTGTCACTAACTCACTATATCAGGCCCCTTTCTATCAAATCATATAAAATAAATTGTAAGAATATATAATGGATTAGGCCTTTCCAGGATCAAGACAACCAGATGTGTAATTTCTGACTCACTAGTAGGATTGTGCTGGGTTATTACACTGACAATCAGTAGCCCTGGACTTGCATGAAAACACATTATAGGTATTTCTAGGGAAAAGGAAAGCTGGGCAAATGAGTTTCTTACTAGTATTTTCACACTTTGGGATTTAGGCATCACAGTGTGAAGTAATTCCTACATTATGCGGTTTATTAGGTGCACATCTAGACCTCTTCTGAACAGTCCATTGGGTTTGCATTGTTAAGAGCAACAACAATGCTTTGAAAACAAACTACAGAACTCAATTCTATCTCTCATCAATTTCTTTTTCAGGATGAAGAAGGGTTCTTAGATACAGCTGAAACATCTAGAGAACCCAGGCATCTCCAAGGTCAGAGGACAGCTGAGAGGAGGCTTAATCTCACCAGGGAAATAACAAACTTGCTAGTGCTCCTTGTACGGCATTACCTTACTTATACTTTGTCCTACCTGAAACTCAGTAAAACATCACTCCTCCACAAATCCATATGTGCCTTGCTGGAATAGAGATTTATACATTTTTTGAGCACTCTTAAGAATTCCAAAAAACAATTCCAAGTTTAGGAAGAAACAAAAAGTTTTAGGGTTTTAGCATTTACACTAACTGTAAATTTCAGCTGTGGCGCTAATGACCTTACTGCACTGCTGCATGAGCTAAGGTTCAGAAAGTGGAAGGATAAAAACTCTTCTTGAAATACATTCTCCCTCAAAACTGCCACGTGTAACATAGAATATCTACAT
>VZTV01100663.1:0-13594 GCA_013400875.1 Anhinga rufa
TAAAGATATTGAACAGGGCAAGTCCCAGCATAGACCCCTGAGGTACTCATAACCAGCCCACAGCTACAGCACCAACCATGTAGCACTGTATACTCTAGTAGTGTATATTCTAGTATAGTACTGTGTTATAACAAACAACAGAGGGTTTTTTTTTTTCATATCTAAATAGATATATTTGTAATCATGACAGGATTTATGCAAAAAAAAAAGGTTTTTGTATCTGAATTTATGTTATGGCTGTAATAAATAAGATGGGGGTGCTAGAAAGATTTTTGTTTAACAGAAAAGGTCATTCAAAAATGCTATCATAAAGCTCGCTCAGGAGAGCACTAAATTAACAATATTTATTTGTCCTTGTGCTTTTGTATGAAGTCTTATGGTATGAACTGTTAAATGGAAAATGTGGTAAAAAGGTGATAAATCTAGAAAGGCATCAACATCAGTATTAATGCAGCAGCAATAATGCAGAAAATCAAGTTCTTATCCCTATTTTGAAAAACATTTAACATTTGCGAAGGAAAAACAGAGACATTGAAAGTAGATGGTCATTTCAGGCTGCTGATTTCCAGGAAACACTAACATTGTAATTATGTATAATTTTACACAATTACTTATACATGTGCATGCATGCACATTTTTTGTTATACAGAATAAAGAGACAGAGATGAACCAATCTGGAAAAGAAAACAAGTTGAAAGTGTATGTTCAACATGGATCTTCAGACATTTAGGAAAAGTTGTTTCTTGCTGTTGGTCTTTCATTTAATATTCCAGCCTTGGGCTGAGGGCAGAAAAATATAAATACTGTATGAAAGCTTGGGATGCTTCTGAGCCTTTCTTTTGACGAGAAAAAGTAAGAAACAACAGAAGTCTACAGAGGGAATCAGTTATAATTTTAAATGTAGTTTGGTGAGCTTTAAACCATGTTTCTAACGGGCTTTGACAGATAGCCCTTGACAAATTTTGCTGCAGTGTGTACCTCCCTAGTTGTCTGTGTCACCTTTCTGATAAAGGATACCACCAGAGGGCAGTGTCTGGAAGAAAAGAACTACTGCCAATACCTCAGATGCTCCCAAAATCTCACATTTTAGCCAAACAACCCAGTTAAGTAGATATTTTTAAGCTGGAATGCCACACTGCAAAGAGGAGAAGTGACCAGTGTTGTTCAAGAAGGTATTGGCTTTGGTGGCTTTGACCATCAGATTAAGATGGTCCTGCCTGTCTGCTTTGGCCTAATGCTGTTGCATTAGCTGCCTTGCTGTGCTGTGCTGTTGCAGCTGGTGCTCTAAAATTGCCCAGGTTAAAAAAAAAAAGAAAATAAAAACACAAATACAAACTTAACTGCCTTGCTAGGCACAGCTGCTGCAAACTATAAGCCAACTGTTTAGTAATTTTGATCATACACAAGACAAATAGAAGTAATGGACACATACCAGAATATTGGCATTTACTCCTGCCATCACTGTATACATACATCACATTTATTAGGATGCAGTTGATAAACAAAAAAATGCCACACTACATTACTGGCTACAAGTTTAATTAGGAAGGCAGGCCGATTTGAGCTGTTGTCTTTGTATGAGAAGTCAATAAAGTTATGGGGAGGACTGTCTCATGTCATGAAGCATTTCAGAAATAGGCCTCATTTTGTATCTGCATTGAAGAAAAATTATTCCAGATCACCATTAAAGAGATGTTACAGAATTTTATTTTATTTTTGTGTGTGAAACATTCTATATAGTTTTAGTGTTATTCTATAACGGAAAAAAAAATTGGTTTAAAAGTAAACTACTGAAATCTTTTGTTCTGAAGACATGAAAATGCAACATTTTGCCTTTGCTGCAACTTCTGTGTTGTTGGGTTTTTTTTTATGTACAACACTGTCAGAATTGGCCTAACTTCAAGAAATGTTTAGTTTTGATGCACAGCCTCTTAAGAACCTCTCAAAGCACCTATTTCTGAAGTAGCATTAACATACAGCCAAATACAATCCATAGCTAGAAACTTGTGAATATATATACTGCCTCAAAGTACACGACAGAGACCGAAGTAATGTGGGATGTCTTCTTTATTTAGAATTAAATTCATGTAAATCAAACTTCAGACAGACCAAGACTGTACTCTTGATGGGTAATTTGAAACAAGATCTTAGAGAAAAGTTAGTGAAATGCTCTTTCTCAACTGCCATAGTGTTAATACAAGTACAATGGTGTACATGATCCTGACTTTTTAATGCATTATGACTACCACACATGGAAGATTTGATATGAAACTTACTCAGAATATTTGGTTTCCTAAGGGCTTCTAGTGGTTTTGCAATATTTCAGCAGCTCTCTACTAATGATGGAAATTAATCCCATTAGATGAGGATGAAGATTTGAGATGTGATTGCTCCTAAACAAATTTTAACAGGTTTTTTTTTGGCAAGGCTTTAGCTAGAACATTATATACAGTTTGAGTACCACAATCATGAAGGAGAGAGACACAGTAAAGACTGTTCATGGGAGTACAGAAGACTAAGAAACATGTATTTGGAAAATATTTGGGGTTGGTTAGTCTATGGAAGAGAAAACAGAGTGAGAAGGGTGAGTAACCAAAGAGAATGTTAATAACTGTCCTCTGGGTCCACTGCGGGTAGGATAAAGTGTAATAAGCTTAACTTGCAGCAATTTAATTGTAGTCACTTAATTTAAGAGATTTAGTTTAGACATTAGGAAATACATTCTAATTAGGGAAGTAAGGGTCAAAAGGAATATGAGGACCAAAATAGATTGTAGGTTGCAGAATCTCTTGGAATATCTTAAGATCAGGACAGATGAGCATCTGTCTGCAGTAGTTTAGTCTTTGAAATTAAGAGCTGGAGATTAAGATCTTCTGAGGTCCCTTCTGGAATGTGTTCTGTGGTTTATGAGTCTGGCTACAAAATACTCTGACGGTGAAGAGACACTGGAAAAACAGATGATTACGTCCCACCCCCGCAAACCACCTGGAAAGTAATTCACTCCCCAAACCTTGCTGACTATACATGCACATTTTAAAACATTGCTGTGTTGACACTCTCATCTGTGTTTGATTTGATTTTTACAGATTGCTGTGATCAAATTCTATTAATCACAAGTGCTGAGGGAACACTTTAAAGCTGTTACGCACAAATACACCTTGAAAGTGAACAGAAAAATTCACAAGAAATGCTATTTACACTAGAAGACTGAATCATACGACAAACTTATCCTTTCAGAGAACAAAAAGCCTAGGGCTTGAGACCTCTACTTGTGATCACAAGGCATATACAAGCTTCATGAAGAGCTTCTGGGACCAAACATGGAAGGAGTTACAGTCTTCTCATAGACTGTCTGCACATAGAAACAAACATGGTGGCTAGATTTTTAAGGGCTTAACAAGTTAAATTTGTTCACTATTTTGTCTTTTGTCTTGTCAGCTATCCCTCAGTGTTAGTGTCCACTTTAACTCAAAAAAATTGCTAATTAGGTAAAGGGTTTTGAGGGGGTAAACCTGACATATGAGAGAGTTTTATTGTGGCCAAATAAATGAGTCCATGGGAAGGAGGGCAGTGAGAAGACCTTTCTCAAGGTCCTGACTCCAAGCAAGTCCTCTTTCTTTCTGGTCACCTGTAATGAAACCTGAAAGCAATGGCTTCAGTTACCGTGAGCCAAAGAACACCCTGGGAAACCCAGCATGAAAAAAATGCAGACCAGGCTGTACTGGAGGTGATGAGGCCTGTATCTGTTAAAAAAACAAAACCCTAAAAAGCACAACAAAACACCCTGCCTCCAGAAGGCAGCAATCCTGCTGTGGCTGTGACTGCTGCCTGCAGTTAGGTGGGGTGGATGGCTCCTCTCCCACTCTCCCCCATCTGCTCCCCCATCTGCCAGACTGCTTCTCTTTTCTGCCCTTGCCCCAAAACTGACTGACAGACATTTGGCAACAGACATCAAAATTGAAGTGGCTGATGAAAATTCACTGCTTTGCATTTTCTCATTGCCTTTGACAACAGGGAGAGGAGAACATGCATTTATGATTACGCATTGTTATTTGTAGAACAGAAAGACTCCATTGGCAACTCCTACGCCTCTGAGTGGGTGCTGATCACTGTCCTACTTACAGATATTTGTAATTCAGCTGCTATTCCAGAGAGCTCTTCATGAACCACATCTAATTTGGAGTTGGGACAATGCTTGCAGAATGCTTCATATATTGAACTTGCTTTGCTTTTTACCATACCAAGGGTTTTAGCTTTAATTGTGACTTAGTCTAACATAAATCGGAAAAGAATTAAGAGTCAGGTGCGTAACAGGTAGCAAACTGAAGGCTTGAACAGTCATTTAGGAAAGTCACTCTATTCACTAACTTAGAACAACCAAAAAAATAGCCCAGTATGCAAAAGACCATCACCTTCTGACCTCAGCAAAATGATTAAGCCATTTGACTGATGTCCCCTGTACAAAAACTGGCCTCCTACCTCAGGTTCATTGTTGTTGCTACTGAAGAGAAATACTGCCAGGAGACATGGTTTCTTGGGCACCACTTGTGTTAGAACCCATTTGCTAGGTTTCTTGGGCTCCAGCCATTGCATTTTGGAGAATAGCAACCACAGCCTTTGGTGAGCAGGAGGAAAAGCATGGCTACCTAAGCTGGAGGAGCATTCTGTAAATGTTTCTTGAGGAAATGTCACATGCTACTTTTCTTGTTCAAGGGGGTGAGTGGCTTTTGGGTTCCCCCTAACAAGTAGCAATGGGTGGGAACAATTTTTATTTTCAGTCTCATGTGACTTATACACTTCAAAAAATGCCCTTTCCTTTGTAATATATTTTGAAGTTCTCTGCTTTCAGAAAAAAACCCACATTTTTAAAATTCTCATGGAGTGCAACTTACATCCTACACATTGGTCTAATGCATCTGGAATAAAGGACGTGTCCCTTCATCACTCATGCAGTGCCTCTTCATCTTTCCGACCACATGCATTTGCACAAGGGATTTTCCTAGGTTTGTCTTGTCTGGTGCTGCCTGTGTTATCCTTACTATCAATAGTAACTAATGTCATTATGGTGTTAAAAGAAAGGGAAAAATAAAAAGGAAAAGAATTCCCAGGAAGAAACAAGACATTTTGAAAAGATAGTGTGACCTCTACTCCCAAAGACACACTTGCAAAGGAGTGTCTTGCTGATTGTTCTTATAAACAGAGTGTGTATGCATGAGTGTGAGAGAGAAGTGTAGAGGAAAGTAAATACCTTTCAGTGCCCTGACTTGGGGTTCTGGTTGGCTTCCTGAGTCTTAAATGGTAATGGATCTGTCAGTCATAGACTTTGCATTAAGCCCACATCGCAACCTCAAAACTCTTTGAGGAGCCTTTCACCACTGCAAGCCTCTCACTCATTTCTTGGCACCCAGTTGCCACATGTGATTCTGGGCAGGATGGAAACAGACTTGGCTTATCGGGAAGGGGCAGCCCTGAGCACAAGCCGAACTTTGTGGCTTTCAGGAGACAGTTTTAGAGGAAGACACAATCTCCACCTTACATACCTTTACAGCATAGATTTTTATGTACACAACAGCCCCAGAGGCAGTTCGAAATCAATATGGAGACCACAGTCAGCACAGTCTCTGAATTATTATTCTTCCTGTTTTGCTTATTAAGATCATACCTTAGTGACTAAACTCATTATTATACAGTGCAGGCAGAACAGCTTATGTTGTGACAAAGCAGCAAGCACTTCTCTCAATATAAAGAGAAAATTAGTTTTGCAACACTGACCAAGACAACTGATGAACCACTCTTCTGCAACATTTGCAATTTGCAGAACCACAAGCTGGCACTGCTCTGTGTAATGATCAAAAAATTGTAGAAGCAGTAAGTCTTCACTTTCTCCATAGGTGATGTAAAAGGGAAAAATAAATAAGGTGAATTCTTGAGGACACTTATATCATTCATGTTTCTGCAGAATGACACTGGTCATTACTGAGTTCTTTCAGTTAGCATTGCCTATAAGGATACACAGCTAAGATAGGGTTCAGCACTTTGAATCTTCTTCTGATAAAACAAAGCATCATTTCTGCTTTTAGAGTTGCCATTAAAATATCTCCTCTGGACATGACTACTCTAGTTTTTGTTCCCTGTGCTGTTACCTGAAGTACTGATGGGTGCCATGGAGGGCATAACAAAAGCAGACCACACATCATCATAACAAGCTGACACAAGATAGCCTCAGATAAAGGACCTTTTCAAGCCTGATGCCTCCCAAGACACCCACTAATAGCTGAGACAGCAGAGATTTAATCTGATGTAAAGCAATTGGACAGAAACTGGCTTGTGTGTGTGCCTATGTGTGCATGTGCAGTGCTATGACATGTCACAAACTTCTATTTTATAACTCAGCCATAAACATTTGCTCCAGGCAAAACACAGCACACAGTGTTCCATCTAGGGAGCAATTTTTGTTTAAACAAATTAAAAAATATCAATTTGCTCTTTTTTAAATTTATGAGTGCCAATATTTCCTCTTCCCCTCTTCTACCATCCACCCACACCGCTCTGCATGTGACTCAGTAGTGATTTGATTTATTGGAATTAATTTGGCAAATGATTAGTTCATAACACAGAGTAATGGCTTTGCAATTCTTTATGGGGAAGTAGTAGAAGTATAGTTGTTAGAATAGAGAAAAACCTCATGTGAAGGCAGAGTACCTGCCTGTGACAGTACAGGGTGTCTTAAGACTATATGATCTCCCCTTTCCTTGTCCTTGAACAGAGAGGCACAGCTTAATTACTGCTGGGGAAATTCTCCCCCGGTCCTGGAAATGTCATGGTAGCAAATTGACCCCAACAACATGGGATTTCCAACACCTCGCATTTACAAACTTGTCTGGATTTGCTATGCTAGCATATTTTGATTTGTTAACTTCAGAGGAGAAGAATTACCTCAGGCAGCTTACATTTTCCTGCCTTGTCTTCAGACAGTGGATACAAAACAAGCTGCATTCCAGCAAGAAAATGAACCCAGCATAAGGAACAACTGTCTGCACACACACCTTCACACCCACGCCTGGTGGAGTCCAGCACGTGAAAGAGGACTTTCTGTGCTGTTCTCTCCATCTTATCCTTCTCTGCCTTGCATTGCGTGGGAAGGGGAGCATGAGGACCTGTATTGCTCATGGACTTCACAAACACAACATCGCTAAAATAAACCTGTCCTGGTTTCAGCTGGGATAGAGTTAATTTTTTTCATAGTAGCTAGTATGGGGCTATATTTTGGATATATGCTGAAGCAGTGGTGATAATGTGGAGATGTTTTAGTTATTGCTAAGTAGCGCTTACACTAGTCAAGGACCTTTTCAGCTCCCCGTGCTCTGCCGGGTGCACGGGAAGCTGGGAGGGGACACAGCCGGGACAGCTGACCCCAACTGACCAAAGGGATATTCCACACCATATGATGTCATGCTCAGTATATAAAGCTGGGGGAAGAAGAAGGAAGTGGGGGACATTGGGAGTGATGGCGTTTGTCTTCCCAAGGAACCGTTACGTGTGATGGAGCCCTGCTTTCCTGGAGATGGCTGAGCACCTGCCTGCCCATGGGGAGCAGTGAATAAATTCCTTGTTTTGCTTTGCTTGCATGCACGGCTCTTTCTTTCCCTATTAAACTGTCTTTATCTCAACCCATGAGTTTCCTCACTTTTACTCTTCCGATTCTCTCTCCCATCCCACCAGGGGGGAGTGAGCGAGCGGCTGCGTGGTGCTTGGTTGTTGATTGGGGCTAAACCACAACAACCTTAAACTGCTGTAAAGCCTGTGGATGCTGATACAGATGATGGACAAAAAACTTCAGTGAAGTTGTCTTTGTTTGTTATAGTCTTTGAATTTTTGCTGATCATAATCGGTTTCATATTCTGACTGCAACTAGAAAGGGATTATTTCTTTTGCTCTGGAATTTAAGGATGAGCATATTTGTTCAGAGGATAGACAAGACCAAATCAGAACATGCTACTGGGGCATAATAAATTCACAGTAATTGCAAGCTAGTGTTCCTTAATTCTTCAGACACCATCATCTGTAAATATTCTGATCCTTTCATAGTTAGCTCATTTGTGCTTTTGTCCTTACTGAATTAACTGTTGTCTTTTCTTTCATGCTGTCTCCTGAGGGAAACCCCTTTTAAATCTTTTTGGTTTAATTCCATTAATTGGCATATTGTCTAGTCTTATGTTTCCCCTCCTGGGTCTTGAACTTATGTTCCCTCAGTTCTTAAACTCCTTAGCTATATTCCTGCAGCTTTGACTGACAACTTGCTTGATCAGAGGACAAAGCATGTGCTTTCTTATCTTTTAATTCCAGGCTAATGTTTTAACAATGTAGTCAGTTTATCAGTCAATTTTTTAAGCCAGGGTGAGAGTTCTCTGTTCTGAAGTCATCACAAAAATCAATAATAATCAATTCATTTATTCTAGGCTTCATTAAATTATTATTAACTATAATAATTAAAAATAAATAATTTAAAGGTCCTCAAGCCTTTACTGATTTATGGATAGTTCTTGCTTTTGCCCTTTGCTAGGAACTTTCACATTTTTAATCCTTTTTCAGTTACACTAATGAAGACAGCAACTAAATCATACTGTCTGAAAAGGTTTTGCTTTCAGCATCATAACTTCCCCCCTTATATTTGCAGAAGAATGAATGTGCAGGAAGTATGTAGCATGAGGGAGAAAAAGTAGTTTTGCTGAAGCATTATTGCGGTAGCAAGAAAAATGGGTTGAAAAACATAGACCTAAAACTACTCCTAGTCAATACATTTTATGGTTATAATAAACTGAATTAATGATACGTTGAAAACATTTTGTTATTGTTTTTTTTTACAGGACACACAAAACCCATGTAATAACTTTACTGTAAGTTACTCACAGGAATTATATCAAGCTATAGTCTTGAGTATATCTCCAACCAAAGTATATCATCAACCAAATGAAAGAAAAGTAGGACAGAAAGACATCCAAAGCAGTGATGACATTAAGCAAAAGCAGAATGATCACATCTTTCTCAAATGTGTTCACTCTAGTCTCCCTTATATCAACATGTCCCTGATCTTGAGCGGAGTATAAGGTGTAATTTTCAAGGGTGAAAAGAACTGGTTCCATAAAAAATTTTCTTAGGACCAAGGAAGATCCTGATATGAAAGCCAGCAATACTCAAAACGTCATGGAGTCTTGCTTTGTGTCTGCTCCTTGCTATAGAGTAGGACTCTGCCAAATACTTATTTTATATATATATGTGTGTGTGTGTGTGTGTGTGTGTGTGTATAACTAATAACTAACTAATAAATAAATAAATATGTGGAGAGGCAACAGCTGTGTAAGTTATAAAGAAGACAGCCCAGTAAGAACTGTTCACTTCATGGCTCACAGTAATAATGACCTCTCATTTAATCAGCAAAGACCACATTCAGATGTTTCCTCAGGCAAGCTCTCATTCAAGCCAAGGCCTGAGGAAAGGATGACTAAAAATCCATGAAAACTGCTGACAGTGTAAATTGCTGCTGGACAACTTCAAAGGGGATTTTACTATTAGAAGATATTAGGGTATAGCCCATAGCTGTATGCATCCATTCAAATTTAATGAAAATGAAATTGTATAATTCACCATGTTTCACTTTAGAGGTGTTTAGTTCTTGGAAGTGGCGTAAGACCTGCCTGGCTTAGCTCGTGCATTTGTTTGTTCACAGTGCCCAGATGGTAGCAGCTAGATTAGAAACAGCAGACATCCTGGGGAGCATATGAGCTGTTCAGCCTTGTCAAAAGTTCTGCGTTTAACTTGGATCCCATAATGACACAACCTAAATAAATGATCACAAGCAGTGTTGCTTAGCCTTGCACAAAGAGGAAAAGACTTTAACACATCCTTTTCAGCTGCCATTCATCTTACCTAACCCTCTGAAAATACCAATTCATAACTTTTTTAGTTATGCCTATGGGCACATAGAATATTATCAGTTTTAAATGAGGGAGTCTGCCAAGTTTCAGCAATTAATCTAGTCTCTGCTCCAGAACTGCTTCAAGGTATGAGTGTATATTTAAAAATATAGTTTGAAACTTGAGGTATGGGACATCCTGGCTCATTGTGTCTGTATGTCCTTGTTATCATGGACAGCATTTGCCTTAAATACTTTTCATGAGTCTCATCCTAAAACTTGTTCAAGCTTTTCATCTGCATTGCCCCTTCTAGCAGGTTATGTCTGAATTTTAGTGCTCTGCTCTTTACAAACCTTCTCATTTCCATTCTGAATACATTCCTTGTCAGTTTACTAAATTAAGCAGATCCTTTTTCATTACAGTTTAAAAGAGCTTTTCATATGTATGTTTCTTCACATATGATCGACAGAAAGACCAGCCAAGTGAGAAACTTGAAGTTTACCGTGAGTAAGCCTTCCCAAGAAACCTGCACCTGTATAGCCTTTTAAGGGAGAGTTAACATTTCCTTACTTTCAAAGCCACAATTCTGTGTCATCGTAGGGCATCTGTGCATTTTCAGTTCTCAGCTTGCTGAGATTCCCACCTCCATGAGTGCAGGTTTCAGATACCAGATAGTGCTGGACCCTCACAAGTGTTGTGCTGATTTCAGTGTCTTAATATTTTAGATTTATTTTACCTAAATCTTCTGTGCTTGCTCCATGTTTTCCTCTGCTGTGTTTTAAGCCAGCTGATCACCAGGGGATCACCAGGAGAGCTTAGTGGAAAATGGTGTGCAGGCAAGCAGTGACATTCCAGAGGGCAGATTTTCAGCATGCCAAGAAAAACAGAACACAGCTCGTAACCATAGCTAAGCATAACACAATTTCACACATCTATTGGTATAGGCAATAGACAGCTCCTGTAGCAAGATGTGGTGGGTTGACCTTGGCTGTACACCAGGTGCCCACCAAGCTGCTCTGTCACTTCCCTCCCCAGCAGGATGGGGATGGAGAAAATAAGGTGGAAAACAATTCATGGGTCAAGAGAAAGGCAGTTTAATAAAGCAAAAGCAAAGGCCATGTGCAGAAGCAAAGGAAAACAAAATATTTATTCTCTACTTCCGATCAGCAGGTAATATCTTGATGGGTTGAGATAAGAACAGTTTAATAATTAAACTTGTCTCTAATAACATTAGTTTGGGAAAATACTCTGTTATTTGAGTAACTAATATGGATATAGCACCTTTGTATGGCCCAGCTATATTTCCTGGGAACTGGAGGCTTCAGTCAGATTGGTGGTATCCATGAAACCAGATCCTTAGTTAAATTACAACAAAAGCAACTATGTAATTCAGACCAGAAAGAAAACAAGAACAACAGGCCACAGAAGATGCAGATATCAGAAACAAAGCTGCATCTACCAAAAAAGAAAAATCAAAAGCTCCACTTTCTCTGACTCATGAGAGGCTAGATCAGTTGGAGAACAAAAATCCAACACAATTTGCTAGTGGTTTTACGGTGAGCAATCATATGATCACAAGTGATCCTTTTTCAGAGCAGTACCCACTCAAGCCAAAGCAACAGAGCAAATCAGGACTTAGCTCATACAATTCACACAGAAGGCAGAAAGCTAGACTATAGAGAGCTTTGTACCACTGCTGTTAAAAGATGCATTATTTTAAAAGAAATAGTCCAACAGATACAGCATTAATTTGAACCCTAGTAATAACAGTGTGATGGTATTTCAGACGTGTGCAGCTTATCCTCCTTCCTTCACCGGAAAATGTACATAAGTATCAAGATTTCTTTTAGTGACTGCAACTGTAACCTCTTGGTACTGGAGACTTATGTGCCACTTTAACACCTGAGCAGGGGCATCTAAATCACTGAGGCGTTTCAACTGTGACTTTTGAGGGTCCCAGTTTTGCTATGAGGTATTTAAACCATGTAAAATCTTAAAAAAAGATATCTGTATTTTGCAGCTCTGCCATCTGAAAATAACCAAGACTGTTCAGAAATCAGCCTCAGCTACTCCTGCTCTACCCATTTATTCACATTCCTATTAGGACACCTTCAGTTTTATCCTTCATCTTCCATTGCTCAACTTCCTTTTGCAAGTTCCATGAAGACTGAATTTGATTAAGGCAATTCATGTAATTAACTTAGTGTATACTTATGCTTCAAACAGAGATGTCTGAAAAGTGCATGTAATAGTTTTTGCAAATATTGATCCATTTCTTCTTATCAGAATCTCAATAATTTTAATAACATTTCAAAATGTGGAACTCTACTTCAAATTTTGGAGGTTCAGAGTTATATGCAACTAACCCCTAAACATGCAATGTAGCATGTTATTAGAGGGCGCCTTCGGATTCTGAAGAAAAATCTTTTGGAGGTGCGAAGAAACAGACAAAAAAAGAGGTATAATAAAAAATTCAAGTTTAGAAGGCATCCTAAAACACAGTTCCCTAGTTGTTAAACTTAACATCTGAAATAGGTGGCATATATTGCAATCTATGTGTTCTTTTTGGAGAAGAATTATTGATTTTATTTCAAGGGTACCCAGAACTTCAATCAAACCAAATGTCTTTTTCACAACTATTGTTGTTGTTACTATGGCTTTCATGCTCTTCTTTCAAGACAAGGTGTTCATGAAAATTTTTAGGCTTCCATGTGGAACAGCTGCAGAATGACCAAATAAAAAATTTGTAGTCCTTCTTGAGAAAGAGCCCCAGACTTAAAACTCTGAATAAGCCAATACATGATAGATTATAATTGCTTTTAAGTAGACAGTATTACGGCCTCACATGAAGCAACAGCTAATTACTAAGGGCATGAAAAGGGTGCTCTGGCACTAATGTGTATTAATCACATAAAGACTAATGTACACATTCCNTACACATTCCTCAATAAAAATGATGTAACATTAAATTAGATTAATTCCCTTTTTATTAGCTGGTCAGTAAGCCTAGTTCTAAGGAACTCTAATATATATTTATCTGCTGGAACATAATGCTATTTTACTATTTTATTAGTTATTGCTCTTACTGTATAAAGTCATCCTCCCTTTTAAAATGCCAGACCATATCAGATAACATGTGATGCTGATAATAAAAATTATGAATACAAATAGGGGGCTAAAATTAATCTATTCTAAAAGTGTTACATTTTTGCTGCCTGTTTTTGTCATTAATGTTAAGGAAGGAAGAAGTATTGAATGAGAATGTTATAACATTTACCAGTGTGTAGCAAAACACCACAAAGGCAAAAAAATGTTCTTTGATCATCCTGTGGGGCCTGGCAGACTCTAGATGATGATTAATAATTAGGAGATATTTAGAGGTAATTTTTCAAATCCTATCATCTAATTTAGCATAATCTATAATACATAAGATTAAGAGCTAGTTCAGGCTGGTGCTTTCAATCCTTGTTCAAAGACAACATTTTAAAGAAAATATTTTAGATAAACTAGGATCAAAGCCCTTTGGGTAGAACAAAGACTAATGAGTAGTTAGCAGCTTGGTGACACCCATCGATCCAGGGACTGCTAATCAAAGCAGTACCCAAAGTTAGGGTGGTTAGATATGAGGAGTGTGACATCATGATGACCATGAGCACTGACTGGTTACCAGGAGGACAATC
>VZTV01100664.1:3259-58899 GCA_013400875.1 Anhinga rufa
TGTAAGAAGGCTGTTTATAAACCGATGTGCAATAATTTCAGGATCATCCTTCTTTTAGTGTCGCCTTAGACAAATTTGTCTTCAAATCCTTTGGATGGCTAATTCCTCTTTGAATCCAGTATAAAAGCACATGGTGATTCATCGTTGAAATAATAATCACTATACTGGCTGCACATAGTTTAATCTTTCAGCAAATAAAGAAGTGATTGAAACTTGCTATTATCAAACCAGACCAAGTTTGCTCAGAAGAAAAAAATAATTCTGTTATTTTTGTACAAATCAGTATAATGAGCTGTCTCTGCACTATTATCTCTGAGCATTAACTGGCTTTATTATGCAGGATAATACTCAGAATAATTATTACTTATCCGCATGTACATACATTGAGTAATAAAATAATTAGACCTTTTAAAACAGAAGATAGAAAAGATTCCATTTGCTGTAATTCTGACTTTCTGATTATAAGGTTGGAATAAATAATGTGATATTTTATCAGTGCATCAAGCCAGTAAATGCTGGATTTATAGATATTGGTACAGGCTGTGTGTAAGGTATGTATTTTGTCAAACTCTAGAATGAGCAGAGATTTACATAAGGATGTGAAGGATCTGGGCTACTGAAATTCAGAGGTGGATGAAGGCTGCTGAGAACAGCATACTCTTTCTAAGAACAGCGTGCTCCTGCTGCATGCACCTGCCACCGTCCTGTGGCAGCCTGTGCATATGGAGGGCGGGATGCGCCAGGGCTCTTGCAGAGGTGGAGGCTCATCCCTTTGTTCCCTGCTGGGTGGAGGCTCATCTCTTCCCTGGGTGAAGGGCTGGTCCCTTGGCTCCTGGCTGGTTGAACTCTTCCTGCAGTGGAGCGAGCACAGCCTGCCTGACAGCTCGGGATGACTACTCATGCAGGGTTAGTCCAGCCATTGCATCTCAGAAAAGCTGTCTGGGCTCTTGGACACTACCAGCACACTGGATTCTCCTGAAATAATGCACTTCTGTGGAAACTAGTTATATAGGGAGTCTTCATGCTTTGGCTTTGGGCTCTGCCTCAATCTCCCATCTGTATGATGGGGCAGTGTCCTGGTTTCAACTAGGATATAATTAATTTTCTTCATAGTAGCTAGTGTGGGGCTATGATTTGGATTTGTGCTAAAAACAGTGTTGGTAATGTGGAGATGTTTTAGTTGTTGCTAAGTAGTGCTTACACTGGTCAAGGACTTTTCCAGCTTCCCGTGCTCTGCCGGGTGCACAAGAAGCCGGGAGGGGACATGGCTGGGACAGCTGACCCCAACTGACCAAAGGGATATCCCACACCATATGGCATCATGCTCAGCATATAAAGCTGGGGGAAGAAGAAGGAAGGGGGGATGTCTGGAGTGATGGCGTTGGTCTTCATAAGTAACCGTTACGCGTGATGGAGCCCTGCTTTCCTGGAGATGGCTGAACACCTGCCTGCCCGTGGGGAGCAGTGAAAGAATTCCTTGTTTTGCTTTGCTTGCGTGCACAGCTTTTGCTTTCCCTGTTAAACTGTCTTTATCTTAACCCATGAGTTTTCTCACTTATGCTCTTCCAATTCTCTCCCCCATCCCACTGAGGGGGAGTGAGCGAGCAGCTGTGTGGGGCTTAGTTGCTGACTGGGGCTAAACCAAGATAGGCAGCTATAGTCTTCTGCTTCACATGAGTGCTGGGATGACAAAAGTGGTAATAGTGTTAAAAATGGTGATACATCACTGTTCAGAAAGGTAGAGAGCTCCAGGCCTGGTATCCTTGCAAATCGCCATGCACTGTCTTTAGATGTGCCCAAAACATCCCTCCTCTCTGCAGAAGAGTGGTGGGGAGCCTGGATGCAACCCCCAAGGCTGTCAGTCCGGGAGCAGGACCTGTGGGGTGGCATTGGGCAGACCCCTCCGGCCCCAAAGGGCTCTTCAGACCCCGGAACTAAATCACACATATGGGTTAGAGACTGTCTATTAAGACGATTGCAGAAGCAGGCAGACCCTGGGGATCATCAAAGCCTCCTTAATGTACCAGTCCAAACGAAGTGGAATTGATGAGAAATGGATACTGCAGAGGACAGTATTAAAATGTTGTAGTGGACAGTGACACTTAGAGCTTCACCTCTTCAGCTGTTGCTCATTATTTTCAAGAATTGCATTTCTATATATTGTATGCCGAATGCTCTTTCCTTCACTGACATTCCTTCATGAGCAGGCTGACCAGAGCCAGGCTGGTCGTATGTTTATTTTTGGCCTGTGATTGATTTTGCTTCATTTGCCGTTTCAAGAATGTGACCTTCTGACTTGCATATACGCTGCACAATGGTCCTGAGCAATGGCAGTGGGTGTTACCCATTTCTCAGTGGATAATGATTTTAAGGGGGTTTTATTTTCTTGCCTGTTTTTTTAGGACACCTCAGGAATAACGGAACAATGTCAGATAATGAAGAGAAAGCAATTCATCTCATGCTGTCTTGCAAATCCCAGACACTGGGTTAATCACACAGATGATTAGGAACTGGAAGCAGACTGGTGGAAGATTTTAATTCTGTTTGTTCAGAGCTGTAAACATAATTGATTTACATTTTTCTCCAATAAGTTAATTTGAGAGAGTGTTCCCATCATGAATAATATCAGATCCAAGGCTATATGGCTTACAAATCTGAATGACTCCAGTGGAGAAAATACAGATCACTCCTTGCTGCAAAAAGATGAAAAGGATAAAGACTAATGACTGGTTAATGTTGGCTTCCTGTAAACAGAGAATTACCAAATCTGACAAATGCTATACATTAGCACTGTAACACAAGAAGCAACATGCTCTCCATTATCCCTGATAAGTTAATGGATCAGTGCTGAAATTCAAGAAAATAACTAAAGAAAATCTTCTTCAGAAGCAAGGTCTCCCTCTTGATTCAGAATAGTTTTGCAATTCAAACCTTCTATTTCCTAGCAATATTACAATTAACTGATGGTTTGGTATATGAAACATTTTTCCATTGCAAAATGTAGATTGGCTGAAGATGAAGATCCCTACAGAAGGACATCTCTTTAGATAAAAGTCTTTTGCTTTCATTTTGGTGGGGTCAGAGGGAGGGAGGGAGGGAGCTGAGGACTGAAATGCAGCAGACACAGATTCAAAGTCCTGCTGATGCTGCATATCTCAGTCTTCACTGGCTTGTCTAAGCTCTACCTTATGCGTATTTTTTTTTCTTTCTAGAAAAGATCTCTTTGTCATTTCTGCATGGAACCAGATCACGTGTGATTTTTTTTTTGTGTGAAGGAGAATTCTTGTTTTCTGGCCAGCTGTGAGCTACCCCCTGAGAAGGCAGGGGAAACACAGATTCTGTGAAAGATCCCTTGCATGCCATTGTTACCTACTGTTCATACAGCAGGGTGAAACAATTCAGAGACTAGAAGGGCTCAGAATACAGTTTCATCAAAAAACACTAAAAATTCCATAACTAGCAAAAAAAACCCCAAGCCCCACAAAGACTGGGGTGACAAAAGTACCCTTATCAGCATGACACAGACAATTGGGTGAAAAGAGCAAGAGACAGGGCCTTATTTGTAGTCAAAAGAAGTTTAATTAAATAATGCTTTAAAGCATTTCAGCAAATATTAATAAGTGCAAACATTGAAAAAGTTTCCTTCTGACACAGCCTAATCATGGTGACAGGCAAAATAATCCCCTTTCCTAATGTGATTAATGCAGGTCAGGGTTTGCCATGTGCTTTTGCAAGCATTGCTTGCATTAATCACACGGAAGTCATGAGCATCTCTGCCCTTGCCAATGCTCGTATTCACAACTCCCCTCAGTGTTGGCACGGCTTCCCCGGCAGCAGAGAGGCAGCCAGGCTGGCGCGCTCAGCCTTGCTCACCCAGCCAGGTGAGCTCCTTTGGTGCAGGATGCTTGGGGTCCCAAACATGTCTTCTTAGGGAAGAAATTTTGTCATCATCTGCTGGTAAAAACATACGAGGAAAGATCTTTTTAGCAGCAAAGTTTGAAGATATTTGTTGATATTAGCTTCTTGTCAGTATTGCTACAAAAGCAGCTCACCCACGTAGTACCTTTTAAATATCCCTAGTAATCCTAACCCTTTGAGAGTCCAAATTCACATGCAAATCTCTTACATCTTTGCTAGTAAATGACCCTTAAAATTATTTTTTTTACTTGGTTATTATGAGATGCAATTGACTACCACCATAAATCTGATTCTTTCTGGACTAAGTCTCTGAAAAGGGAGAAAATGCTAATTTTGAAATGCATCTAAGCAAATCTGTTGTTTCACTAGAAGAGACAGGCTGGATATTTTCTGCCTCATCCAGTAGATTTTAGGGATGTGACTGTGGATGCCACCATGCTGTTAAGATGTGCTGGATAGAAGCCATGTGGATGGGGCTGGGGTAGGTGCACGGATGGTGGGAGGGTGGTCTTAGCTCATTCTCCTCTGCCAAAGCTGTGGGGTGAATCCTTGCTAGGTTCCCCAAACTTCCATCTTTCCAGGCACGGGAAACACTAATTACCTTTTAGCTCAAGGATCCTGGCCAGGACACCCAGAAACATCAGAGTACGGACTGTGATAAGAAGTGGATGAATGCTACAAATGTTGCCATGAAATTCAACATTGTCATTAATGAAACATTAATATTTTCTTAAGTTATGAAAGAAATGGAAAAGGACCTTGTGCTGTGAAGTTGTACCTGAAGTCAGTGGTGACTGACTGTTAATCACAGTCCCATAGGGTGCAGGTATTCTAGTCAAGGACTAGTCCAATATTGCTTGTCTGAGACAAATACAGGCCCCATCCTTTGCAATTTCCTAGCAATCTCCAGTGATGTCTTTCTAAATTTCACCTTCTCAGAGACATGAGATTAATTGCTCGGCCCTTCTGTATTTTGTATAGGGCTCAAATTAGATGAAGAAGGTTCTCTGAAAGTGCAGCCATCTTTGCAACGTGGGCAGACTATGTTTCATCCTGGTTTTCTTGCTGTGAGTTTGATGGCACCTGATCTGTACAAAACATGCCCCATTCTTCAAAAGCATCATGTTTTTCCTGTTTCGGTCTACTTTTCAAAATCTGCTTTACTCATTAAATATATGACAATGGTTTATATGTTCTGAATAGGTTCCTAGTAACTGCATATCAGCTCTGCTTAAGATGAGGAACATGGATCTGACCTAATTTCCATTGTGAAACCTCGTCATGCCCTTGGAAAACATGATCCTGATTTTGTCATGATTAGCTCATTTAGAAACAGGTTTATAGCCCTTTGCTTCATTTTACAGCCCCAAGCTCCTGATGTTTTTTTCTTATATGAGCAGATTTTTGTTGCACCTTATGATTCTGATGACTCTTGCAGCACCCTGCACAGGGAGCTGATGGCTTGGCTCTTCTGAAGCCGGGCCAGCCGGAGGCTGCTCTGCATGCGTGTCTGGATCAAAGTGCTTCAGAAATGCCCTGAAGCCTCACGTTGTGTTCACTGGAAAAAGGCAGACTCATCTTGCTGCAGAGATGGGTCATATCCTGGGTAACTCATTCATCAGTGCTTTCTGATGGAACAGTATTTCATTGACAGAAAAGAAAAACATTTTTAAAACTGTCCTTCACAGGATGAGCTGTTACCCCAGGCTATTCATCATAGTGATTCACCGCAACTTCATTTCTTTTGGGAAGTACTCTTGCTGCTGCTCTAGACCACTATGTACCAGTGTTTGTCAGATGGAGTGGGCTGGCTTGCTTCACAGGGAACCTGGCATTAGTAGGATACTGAGATGTATAAAAACATGGAATTATTGATTACTTTCCTCCCCAAAATTCAGATGAGTTTGTCCAGACAAATGAACGCACGTGATGTGCCATGTTAATCAGTTTCTTATAAGTGTATTAGTTTTTCATGGCTGAAAGCACTGTGTTTTGCTGATGCTGGCTCTTGTAACACTTCCATTTGCAACTTAACCTACACCTCAGAAATTCTGGAAATCTGCTAGTTAAGTGGGTCATACTTGTGCTTTCTGTAGCTTTTTGATATCCATCAGAATATGCCCCTATAGGTCTTGCACTGCTCTTTATCCATAGTTTTACTAATTGTTTGAGACAGTGGAACAGAAGATCTGTAAAAAAGAGCTAGGAAACATCATGGCTCTCTGCATGACCCTTTACAGCTTAACCAGCTGTAAACCCCAGAAAGGACTTAGAAAAAAATTCCAAAATACCCATTCTGTTCCCCTGTCCTCTAGTCTTTCATCATTTGCTTACCCCATGTAAAGTCAACTTTGAAGTTTAGCTAGCAGGGAGAAGTGCTGAGCAACGGCCAGATCCCAGGACTGAAGGCGTGCCCGCTAAGCTGCCTGGAGCACCGGCACAGGTGCCCAGAGCTGGGGTGAGCCTTTGGGGGAAGAAAGAAGAAGCCCCATCTTCAAGTTCACCCCATCACCGCTGCTGTGGCTTAGCCAGCTCCTCTGCGCAGTGCTGGGGAGGGGAAGGGGGGAGCCCTTGGCCACTGGAGCTTTCGCTACTCAAAGTCATTTGTTTTCTCACTGGTGCATAGACTTTCCTTGGTGCACCCCAGCTGTTCATGTCCTGTAGTTAGCTTTGGTCTGCAAACTGATTTTCATTTTGAACTGATGTCTATGCTTGGAACACACACATGAGAAAATGAAGGAGTGTGGAAGAGCCAAAATAATGCCCAGTGCTATTTGACTTTCTCATAGGAAAAGGCAATAGCAGTGGGGAACCTTATACAAAACTTATACAAATTTGTCTGGCTAACTGTAGTAGGTGTGCTCATGCAGCAAGTAGTGCGTCCTCAGTGCTAAGTACAGCATTTCAAATGAGGCAGGATTTTTAGTGGGTTGTGTTATCAGTGCATAAAACCAAATACAGTTTATTTAATTTCAAATTAACCAATCACATTGTTTTTGTCAGAATCTGTAAAATAATATTTCATGGGTAATTTAACACCACACAGGGACATTAGCATGGCAGATATAAATAAATATTGACTTAAGTACAATTAGGAAGAAATCTACACATGCTAGCTAATAGATTACATAAGATGATTAATTAAACTAAACTAATCACTTTTGGCCAGATACCTTAATTATAGGCAACCCTTATGTGGCATTCAAATGCTTAGTTTTTCTCTCATATATAAAATAAATATTTAATTGATTCATTTCATCTTGGTGTGGAAGTCTAGAATACATTTACAAACAAGATTTTAAAAAGTCTACAAAGCTGTTTCTCTTTTCTGGCTTCTTCCCAATATGTGGGATTTTGCACTTTTTATGTCTTGGATGGTGTTTTGTGCCAGACAGAATCAGAATAGATGAAAGTCTGTCTGATAGCTTCTTCTCAGATATTCACCCAGGGGTTATGATGAAGTCTCCTGAATGTGTAGTGACACCTGGCTCTTGCTGGATAATTTCATGTGTGGACATTTTTTTCTCCAAATTGAAAATGTCTTGGTGTCAACTTTGCTTGATGCACTTTCAACAATGGGAGAGATAAGCAGAGGGCAGGCAAAACCACTTGTTGCAAACCTGTAAGCTAGAGAAGAAGGATGCCAAGAAAGGTAAAAGGAGAGAGGTAGAGCCAGTTCAGGCTTATTCTAACTGTGTGGGTGAGAGAGGGACTCCACCTGGAGAACAGTGAGATGACACCAAACCAGGAGGGACAGAAGAAGTATTATCAAGATTTTCTTAATGCAAACACCTTCTGGATAGTTTTAGTATAGTTGCTACTCTCTGATGGTTTAGTTTCCATGAGGTTATCTTAGGGTAGCAAACATTTGTGCTAGATGTGTTATATATAAGTACATCTTGTAAGCAGCACTATTATCCTTTTCCAGTGCTTTCGACTGTTTAATTTGTCCGTGTTGCAGAAGAGTTAGGTGGCTGAGAGATCTGAAGCCTAAAATTGGAAGGAATCTGTGCTTTTTCGGTGTGACATGCTGTGAAGCTTCATGGATGAAAGCATTCTCAGGGGGAAAGAGATGCATGTGACAGCAGAAGGAATGAAATCTACCTTGCTCGGCACAAGCAAGGAGGAGAAGAGACAAGACAGTGTACACAAAACTGGGAGCAGATAAAAGCTCAATTACAGGGGGAACCAGATGACTGGGAGTAGTAAACACCAATTGTGTGTGTCTCTCTGAATTTCTCAAGCAAATCCCAGCCTCTGTGAGAGCCAGAAGGTGGGAAAATAAGTGGAAGGTAAGGAAGAGTGTGGGCAACAGTGAGAAACAGGACCTGCAGTGCTTGCAGGGCCTTCAGCCTAGAGATTTGTTTGAAAGAAAGAAAAAAGATTGAAAAGTTATCTCAAGAAAAATAATACTGCTTGTAGCTCTGGAAGACATGAAGGCCAAGGCATGAAAAGGCCAAGGGATGTAGGCCTGGTTGTAGCTGTAGGGTTCAAGAGCAGGACTTCTCCTCCCTGCAAGGCAGCACTGAGTACACACTAATCCTTCATGCCTGTGAGGGACTGCACCATGCTGTAAAGACGATCTGCTGTCTGTTTTGGAGAATACCTTGTAATAGATTCATCTTCTGTCATGTGAGGCAACTGTGTGAAGATGAATTCTGTCCTGAGGAGCTTGAAATACTCACAGCCCAGGCCAGCTTTGACTGACTAGAATGAAGGAGTAAAATGTACCATTGGGTCTGCCGCTGGTGTAGGTGTGATAGTGCAGGGCTGTAGAGGAACCTGGGAGAAAAACATATTCCAGGTAAAATTCCAGCTTTTGGGATGCTGGTGGGTGGGGAAGAGGTTGCTTTCACTGCTCCAGTTTGGGGTTGTTGCATGCTATGGACAGGCTCAAGCAATTTGAGTGAAGGTGGCATTGTCATCTCTAGCGACCAGAGATGTCCTGAGAGGAGCATGCAATCCAGGCTCCAGGTGCAGCTCTCCCTTCTGGTGGTCAGGAGGAAACCAGATCAGACTGGCTCACATATGTTGTCTGCACAGTCCTTGTGTCACCTGTGGCATGTCTCCCTCTCCGTGACCTAACATGCCGAGGCTCTGGGCTTGCCATGCTGGTTTTTATAGCTGAGTATATAAATGAGAGAAAGGGAGAAGTCTACTGAGCATTCAGACTGATGCAGAGACAATGAGGTGAGAGGCACTGTGGCATACCTTGGTCTGGATGAAATGGTTATGGTTACTCTAAAATCAATAACATGAAATAAAGCTGTAAGATAAATGTACACAGTGGGCCTTGCTCATAGCAAAGTCTGTTATTGAGGAACCTCATCTGCCATTGACAAATGACTTCACTAAATTAGAATTTCAGGAAATTTATTGCTGGCATAAGAGTAAAAAACTTACCCCAGTGAGGAAACTACTTGCAACAGTTGTAGCCATGTAACGATCCTTTGAAAATTGGTGTGCAGAGCCAGGCATCCAATACCAGAATGCAGCTGCTCAAGAACAGCCTTGCTCTGATCTAGAGAGATGAGTCAGTTACCTACAGTCTAAAATATTGATCATTTAAGCAATATCTACAAATCCTTACTCAGTTTTTGCTGAAGAAAGATACCGACTGATTCACTTTGAACCAGATTTTTTTCAGTCTTGTTTTTTATTTTCTTAATAAGACAAGAATAAGAGGCCAAAAATACCAAAGCCCTTGCAACGTGGCCGTTCACGCCCACTGCCCAAAGATGTACTTAAACAGCTCTAACTATGCTTGTTTACTTGCTTAAAGTTAGTAAATGAAGTCAAACTGCCACCAGTTTTTAAGGTGATTATCTCTGGGCAGTTCTGTTTTGAAGAACCTGAGATTAATTGTGTTTTCCAGCACAATGACAATGGTTATGTCCTCCAAAAATGTATATATATATCTTTTTTTTTTAAGATAATTGCATTTCTTGTTAATCATGAGCTGAAGTAAGTAACCTGCAGGATGCAAGCAATGCTGTATATTTAATAAAGTCTGAAAGAATAAATAATAGACCTTTACGAGAAGTTAATATTGAGTAAAGAACAGATATTAAAATGATTTCTTTATCCAATTTCTAAACAAATGGTAGCTACTGAAAATGGAATACATCCTTTTAACCTAATGCATTTTGATACTTTACAAGCAGAAGAATGTTATGTTTTCTACTGCCAGACAGTGCTATATAATAGACTTAAAAACAATGTGAAAAAATGGCTTTTAAAAAAGTTCTTGGAAATATTGTGAATCTTAGTTACAAAATCTTTCTGGTGTTTTGTTGTTGTTCCTGCAACCAGCCTCTTCCACTCAAGTTTTCCATGGGAAATGGTGGTTTATGCCATCATGAGAAACATAATCTTAGTGTTTAATAGACAGCTATTTTAGAAAGCTCCAGGCAAGATTTGCAGATGCGGACAGGAGGCTCCTATATATTGGGATCCTTAATTGCACGTGCTTAAGATGATATTAATAAGAACTGAATATTAATCACTGGAAACTACCAATTTCTAACTGTGAGATCTCACTCAGATAAAGACCCACTGAATTAAGTGGGATTAAAATCTGTGTTTAGCATAAAACATGCATTTGGGGATGGCTTGCAGCCCATCCTTAGGTAGTTCCGTAATTTCAATTCTTGCTGGAAGCAGTTCTCCCAGCGCTGATGTCCTTATTTACATTTATTTTCATAGTGGGTGATCCCTTGGTATTCATTAGTCCAGTTTCTGAAACAACCTTTTTTTTTTTGTTTCTTCTTATATGGAACAATTAATGGAACCGCTATCTTGCATAAATGGGGAAAAAAGATGATGAGGAAAAGTAGATCAAGTCAGATATGAATTTTGTGTTAAGCTGAGAGTAAAACCAGAATATCCTGAATCTCAGTCATCTATATGAACCTCCTTTCGCCTCACCTGTCTCCCCCTTGCTTACTTCAAATCAGGTGCAGATTTTGCTAATATCGTTGCCACAGAGTCAGAATGCCTTCTCCACCCACCCACCCTTTCCTGAGATATCAGCTCTATGTGAGCAAATCCAGTGAAAGTAAAACTAGGGAAAACCACTTAAGCGAGGAAAAAAGCCTCATCTTTGTGCAGTTTTTAAGAACCAGAAGTGAAAAGTGATCCCTTCAATTCAATGTGTTATATAGATTGAACATCTGCATAATGGAATGACTTGGGAGATCTGCAACCCCATTTATACATGTCACGGGAAGTGTGACAACAAAATGTATTTCACACCAAAGAAGTCAAAGGTGCACTTGGAGAGCCTTTCTCTCGGCTATGAACTAGCGTATCGCCTCTCTTTCACCAGCCTGGCCAAGCATCTGCTTCACTGGTTCTGAACCAGTGAATGGTTCTGAACCAGCAATTTTCCAGATCATTAGACACTGACCAAGCATCCGTCTGAGTCTTTCAGAAGGCTTATTTTTAAAGATTTTTGAAAGCAGCAAATTCAACTGCCTTTAAAACTAATACAAGAAGCACTTATATTGAAAGGCCTAATTTACAGTCTATGGGACTTGCATTGCAAACTTAGAGGTCTGAACAAATTCTGAAGCAGTTCTTAATGCATTTCACTTTTCTACCCCTTACTGGGGCAGGAAGCTTTTATTGTGGTGATGCACAAGAAGCTCCATGAAAACAGGACTGTCTTCATTAAGAAACCCCTTGTAGATTGGGACTCACAGAAGGAGAAGTATTTATAATTATTATCTTGCAAGGTAATAAAGCAGCAGAGAGAAAAAGTCAAACAATAACACTAATGGCATGACAGCAGGTGATAAATTCAACCCTACTTTACACAATGTAGCCCAAGTTCAAGAGAAAGGCTTGTTGGGAAATCCCTCCTCCACATAAAACTGGCTGAAAAGCAGTTGTTCCTGGATCCTTGCCTGGGTTAAGCAGAGTACACCTGATCTCCCAGTGCTGAAGTGAGTGCCAAAGGATGGCTTGAGATGGTGTGTCCTGGTTTCAGCTGAGATAGAGTTAATTTTCTTCGCAGTAGCTCGTATGGGGCTGTGTTTTGGATTTGTGCTGAAGCGGTGGTGATAATGCGGAGATGTTTTAGTTGTTGCTCAGTAGCGCTTACGCTAGTCAAGGACTTTTCCAGCTTCCCATGCTGTGCTGGGGGCACAGGAACCTGGGAGGGGACACAGCCGGGACAGCTGACCCAAACTGACCNNNNCTTTCTTTCCCTATTAAACTGTCTTTATCTCAACCCATGAGTTTCCTCACTTTTACTCTTCCAGTTCTCTCCCCCATCCCACCAGGGGGGAGTGAGCGAGCGGCTGCGTGGTGCTTGGTTGCTGACTGGGGCTAAACCACGACGTGGTGTCATTCTGTCAGGACAAGGGAAAAGTTCTCCAGGCTGGGCATCATGTTTGGAAATGTTATTCCATGTATTTTCTCATTCACTATTAGATATTTACCCAAAGTCAAACATTAAGAGGAGGAACTCAGTACTCCTCATTTCTCCAGCAACCACCCAGGAGCACCCTGAGGGAAGAGGCACATCTACATCTCTGTAGGCAGAGGAAGGGACTGAATGGAAGTACTCTGCCAAATGCAAGAGAGATGCATCTTTCTTCAGCAACATTAGGAATCTGCTCACATAACAAAATGCAGAGCTGAAACTACTCAGGAGCTTGACCTTTAATAAACTGTTGGGTGACAACCAAAACTGCAAGGATGTGGAGGAGGAATTTATTATGCTTTACAAACAGATGACATCTCAGTACAACCTTTCTGTGCTCCCTATAAACTAGTGTTAGGAAACCTTAAGAGTGCATAGATTTTGCGATTCACTCATATATTTTTTTTCATGAAAGTTTAAGAATATGATGTGGGATAAATTCTTTGCTTAAGCAGATCAGCTTTCAGCAAAATTCACAGCCAAGTTTCTTTTTTTCAGACAACAGCCCCAACAAAGTGACACTAAATACATGTTCTTAAGAGTTGATTAAAAACTAAATGCTGAGAACAAAGAGTGAGAAGCAGCAGTACAAAAGAAGGTTGAATACAATCCATGTCCTGAGCAGTGTCCTTTGCAAATTACAGTCTCTCTCTTTTCCAAACCCTTTAGTTTTTGTCTTTTTTTTTCTGATGCAGGCATGTGGTAAATGGCTTTCCCCATACATAGATGCATACAATGTGTGATCCCTAGATTATGAACTATAAGTGAAATTGTTTAACACAGCTTTTATGAGACTTTTCAAAAGGTTGTAATTTTCATTCCTAGAGAAAGAAAGAATTTTTTTTTTCCTTAGCCTTCAATTGCATTTCAAAGAAACAGGGAAAAAAGTTGTTTCCAGGAAGTTACACAACATCTTTTACATCTTTTGGTTAAACAACTGTACCTCATTCACAGCATCCCTCATTATGATTATCTAGAGAGTGGAGAAGGGAAGATGTAGGTATGATGTGGTTGAGAGAATGTCAGAGTGGAATTCCTGTTGCCTGACTTCATCATGTAAGTAAGGCATCTAGCATAAATCAGTTATCTTTACTCTCACTGTGGTCTTTGAGGAAAGACAGGCACCTTCAGAGGGCTCTGTCCCAAAGATGAGAGGCTAAGATCTGTGGATGTAAGTCTCTCTAGAAATAAGTTTTCTTTTGGAGATGGGCTCATAAAAAGTTGGGAGATATATTGGTGCTGTGGTAGTAGACAGCAGGAAGATACCGAACATAAAAAGACAAAAAACCCCATAGGCCATTTGTGATTGCATGTCAATTGAATAATGCTGCCTTCTTCTACTATGCAGCATGGAGAAGTGCTGTATGTTTATTTATGGCCTCACTGTAAAACAGGATGTTTCTGTAACTGCAAATTATTTGGCTTTTGGTATTTTCCCTTAGTATTCATTAATGTGCTATAGTTTGTATTCAAAAGTAGTTGTGATTACAGTTAATAAGCATCATTACATTGTGTGTGGGCAAATTAATTTCTGTTTCTTACTGTTGTACACTAAAAGTATGTAAAGATATCACATAACAAGTGAACTCCCAATTAATTAGTTCGATTACCTCTAAATAACCACTGAAGCATTTTAATTGTGAGGCACATGGATTACATCACCTGGTGATGTAATGAGGTTTACTTGAGCATTTCTGCCTACCTAATGGTCTGAGAAAGGTACTTTTCCACCTGGTCAATACTGCTTATTTTCTCCAGTGGTGCCACTTGTTTCGATGACATTTTTTTGTTACAGGTCTAACCATCCTTGTCAAACGCACAGAGTCCTGGTGGATTAAGGCAGGCTCTGATAATATTTTTCACATGACAGAGATGTCTCCACTCAGTAGGACAAGAGCTTTTCTCACTGAGTAAATATTTCACATTTCAGCTCTATGAGATGATTCCTGCTCCTGGCAAGAAATGTTTAGAGTGACTATAAGCTGAGACACTTACAAAATCATGATTTTCTGCAGCAAATCCTTATCCAGACTGTCTCAAGATTTTGTCTTTCACAATACCCTAGAAATCTAGAAATAGCAGCTTGCCTTGAAGGATTACATTATTTTTGGCTTAATTTGAACTCAGAAATTCAGAGATGGAAACATTTTGTAAGAATAAAAAGATCCCATCCCTTTCACACCTCAGACCCAGCTCAGGATGAGTTCAAAGCTAGGTTTTAAGTTCTTTCCATATCTGAACTCCATATCTGAAAAGTAGGATTTTAACTCTCCAACCCATACAGAGTTGTAGCAACTGAGCGTGCAATGGGAAGGGGAAGACCACTCCCTCAGGTGATGGGGCACCAAAGTAATAATGAAGAGATAGGGTCTTAACTATCCCCTTTCTGCTGAAAAACACCTAGAAGATGACAATGAAAGGGATAGTAAGTTGTGTGCTATAAGGGGCTATAGCAGTATGTGTAAAGAACCAGTAGACCTGGAAGCGCAAAAACATGAGCACTCTGTGGCAAGGCAGAATTAAGCCCTCTTCCCAACTGTGTGCACGAGAGCTAGAATTCACAATAATTTCCTCAGGACAGGCTGGGTTTTGGTTCCTATGTATCCTGAAAAGGACTCCGTGAAATATCACAACTGATATACAATGTGACAAAGTCATGTCTTGTCTTTTAAACCTCACAGAAGTCACTCAAGATTAAAAGAACAAACCAAAAAACTTCATGAAAGGCTTTTTATCCTCTGAAAGTTTGGGAGAACTACAATAAATTATATCTCAGGAGAAAAAAATGCCACCATTTGGGAATATAATACAAATTGTTTGGTGCTATGCCATGTTTTCATTGATGATAACACATATAAACACTTAAATTCTGTATTAAGTAAAAAAGTCACTCCTCAGTCACACAACGACTCATTATTTATCTCCAGGTCCTTCTGAAGTTTCTTGTGCTCCTTAATGGTGATAAATTAAGACTTCTGTGCCTTCAAAGGTTTGTAGATGAAGCTGTTAAAAGGGAAAGAAAACCTGAGTGGAGATGTCTCCTTTGAAATGTGTTTCCAGTCTACTGTTTTTCTACCCCTGTTAGTCAAAGGTCAGGTTTAATCAAGTAATGTAGATTGTTCTCTATATTTAGCATAAATCTTTTCTGATGGTCTCTTATTCTTCACAGTTTAAACAAAGAATAAAAGGTTCTGAATTCTCTGTACTGGCTTGGGAACGTGTATAATTTAATTTCCTTTAAAAGCTGGAGAGTTTTGCATCTCCTACAATGTAAATTAATGTCTTCCATAAAATATATTTAGCTGCAAAATACTAGTCACTTACCTTCTGTACAATGTCTGTCAACTCATGTCTCATTTTCTTACTTGCCTTGATGAACACTAAAACTGTAATCATATATCACAATCTGTTTTCTTGGGGGGAAAAGGGAAGGAAAGCAGGGAAAAAAAAAAAAGACAAAACCAAAAATTGTCATTGATCTGTAAAAGTTTTCTTTCTGGGTAATATTTTGAAAGCAGGAAATATTTGGGACACATTAACTAGGTTCCTGTAACTAACAAATGCATTACTGTGTTCCAGCTGGAGACAGTCACCATGTTGATATAAACAGTTTTAGTGATCAGGTATCACACCTTTGCCGGATTGTCCTCTGCTGAATACTGAACAGCATCTCTGAACAGAGAAAAAGTACAAGCAGTTAAAGTGCATAAATTGCATATAGCCCTTAATTAGAGGCACGCTTCACTGGCATGACCTGGCTCTCCCAAAGGGAATGGAAGACCTGAGACTGTCCATGCCCTTTGCATGGTCCCACTGAGAGCCCTGGAAGACTATGCTTAAGGGATGTGTCCAGTTCTGGGCCCCCCAGTTCAAGAAGGACAGGGAGCTGCTTGAACAAGCCCAGCAGAGAGCCACAAGGATGATCAAGGGACTGGAGCATCTCCCTTATGAGGAAAGGCTGAGAAACCTGGGTTTGTTCAGCCTGGAGAAGAGAAGACTGAGGGGGGATCTCATCGATTCTTATAAGTATCTGAAGGGTGGGTGTCAAGAGGATGTGACTGGACTCTTTTCAGTGGTGCCTGATGACAGGACAAGGGGCAACGGGCACAAGTTGGAACACAGGAAGTTCCACCTAAATATGAGGAAAACTTCTTTCCTGTGAGGGAGACAGAGCAGTGGCACAGGCTGCCCAGAGAGGCTGTGGAGTCTCCTTCCCTGGAGACATTCAAACCCCTCCTGGACGCGGTCCTGTGCCCCCTGCTCTAGGTGTGCCTGCTCACGCAGGGGGGTTGGACAGGATGATCTCCAATGGTCCCTTCCAACCCCTACTGTTCTGTGATTCCGTGATGTCTCTTGGGGGCATGCAGGGCAGCTGAGCCCACTGTTCCCATGTGGCATGTGGCACAAGCGAGCCTATTATGATTAGCCGTGCAATGCAGGAACAAAGCTAGCAGCTAATCTTCAGCATGTAGAAAAAGCCAATAAGAAGATGAAGATGTCTAAGTCACCCTGGTGTGCTGCCACTCAAGATTTTAGTCAACATGTCAATTACTTGTTAGCATTGAAAGTAGTAAACATGCTACTTTTGCAAACTATACTGCACAGTAGTCTTGAAATCCTCCAGCAGGCTGCTAGCACGCTCTGAGCAAAGAAGTTCTCACTCCAGCGACAATGCTTGTTTACTCCTATATTTGTTCAGCTGTTGGCCCAAAACAGCCCTGCACCCCCATCTCTTGGAAAGTCCTACTGCAAATGCTGCATTTCAAAGTGTCTTACAATTTTATTTTTCAAATGGTTGCAGGACTCCCTGTGCACCCAAACCCCATCTTATGACAGCAGAAAGAGGTGTGAGACTTTGAATTTTGAAATAATAGAACATCTTTTCCATTTAAGAGGTGATGAGACACCCACACTAAGATGGTAATGATCTGAAAAGCACAAGTGCAGAAGCAAAAGACAGGCTACAGGCTGCTGTTTTGCAGCAGAGAATCGTGCAGGTTACGAACTGGAGACATTTGTAGCCTTATGGACATAACTTCATATATTCCCGGCATCAAAGTTTATTAAGTGGGGTTTGACAAAGAGGCAGAAAGGAATGGAAAAGAACTAAAGGAGTCATTAACAGATTCACATGCTGTTTTATATGGTAACACAAAACTGTTTAAGGTGTTCATTACAGTCAGGTTTGACATTTCTCATGTGGTGTTCTGACGAGCATGACTTGGCTGAAATGGGTCTTTTGGGTGTGCTCTGGACTTTGGTGGGACCAGGGTTAAGCTCAGTTTTCCCCAGGTTTTTTTTTCTTCCTTAATTTTACACTTTTAATGTTTTCTCTTCTTTTATAAAACTGTTTATAAGCATTCTGCTGAAGCACCTCACTTCCATTGGGAAAGCTCTGAGGTTTCTCTTTAACATAAAAGCATGACTATACTAAACTTTCACAAAATGCCTTCAGAGGTGGAAATTCCCCCATTACGTGGGTTCCAGGAACTTTATTTATCTGGGGAAGTAAATTAATTGATTAGTGAAGGTCCAAGGGAACTGAAGCTGCAGAGAACAGGAAAGTTGCTGAAGACAGTGGAGATGCTCATGGCTTTTCTACCATTGCCTGTGGCTTAGCACAGTTACTGAAATACAGATTTATGGAAATATATGGGGCTTGCCTAATGGCAACAACCCACTGAGCTTCAGGGCAAGTTTGTGTCTCCCCTTGTAATCCAGTTGCGCAAGGATTTTAAGAAGGAATGTTGTCATGGTGGTAGAGTGCTTCCTTTTTTTTTAAGGAATAAAAACATAGAAACATTCAGATTATTTATTTTTGTTCCTTTGTTTTCTGACAAGAATTGTTACTTAAGTGCCAAAGTGTGGTCACCAGGCTATAGTACCTCCATGCAAGCAAACTGTAACAGGAGGTGTAAAAATCCCACCTCAGAGAAACAAGAGAAGGAGTTTTGCAGTAACTTCGGTTTCTGTACTCATCTCCTGTGGCTGGGTGAGTGGGGCCCAGAGAAAGGATGCTGGATTCTGGCTATGATGTATTTCTTTCGCTCTTGACTCAGGGTGGTCTAACCTCACCCAAGGCTAGCAGAGGGATGTCAATTGTGGAGACTGTGATTTATAAGTTTAAACACTGGGCTACAGAGTTGTGAAGGGCTTTTTGAGTTTTACCTTCTGCTCTGTCAAATGGTTCTCATCTCCTCAGAGCAAAGGGGTCATCATGGATGGACAACTTCCATGAGCTGGGTGATGCCCACAGCCTGCCTGTGGGATCACCCTGTTTTTTCACTTTCCGCTGCAGTCAGCTGCAGAACAATAAACTTCCTTAGAGTTACAATTGCTTGATTTCTAGCTCCTACTCTTCTTCCTTGCAAAGACCCTTCAAACTTTCCACCTGAGCAGCACCCACTCAAGAATCCACCATCTGCCACATGCCTGAAGAAGCCCAAATCTTCAGAACTTTCCAGCGGATTGAATTCCCTAAATTGGTGCAGCTGAAAGGAAGGAGGGTCATTTTTTGACAACAGTCCTCTCTTGCAAGGCATACCTCTAAATGGAGCCAAGGATCTTAACAAATAAACCTGTAATTTCAATTACCACTCTTTTGTGGGAGTTTCACAGCACAGTGAAATCTCATCTTTGCAATTCAGTGCCATCTTCTAATAGCCTGTAACAAAGCTCAGCCTGGAAAATGCCAGGCACAATGAAACCTGTGCTGAATGCTGGTTGCCGCTATTCACTTCCACATCAATGGGAGCAGCACAGCCTTATTCTGAGTGCTCTGGAAGGGGGCAGTGGATCATGACTGACCTGATCTGTGAGGATGCTATGACAGCAGCACTGTGCTTGTGTCAAAGTTACTGTGGCTTATTACATGCGTTGGTGCGATTATCCTGATGCCTTTTGGGAACTGATGGGCTTTATCTTCCACATTAGCACATTGATTTTAAGAAGTTTTGTGGCTGTCAGGTGCTTGGGAAGAAGCAACACTACAGATAAGGCAGACAGGATCAGAGAGTTTAGGTATTAGCTGGGCAATGCATGGAGGTTTTAATTATCTTTTGTTCCCCTGTTCATGTGTAGGAATTACCCAAATGGGTCAGAACACTGAACTGTCTGATGCAGGACAATAATATTAACAAGGTGGCTCCCTGTAAGTCCCTTCTGGTTTCTTTCTTGGAGAAGGTGTGGTTAAGCACGTAACTTGTGCTCTGTGGCCTTCTGCCAAGCTTGGGTATATGATCATCTACTCAGCCGTTACTCATATATGTCAGTTTTTCAAATAAATATGGAAAGGTAGCAATTTTCTGGAATATTTCTTTTTAAAGGGTATTTGGGAAAAAATCAGCTTTACCTGACATCTAGAAAAGTTCTTTGTTTTCTTCTTCCATCTTTGAAACTTTGCTGAGTTCTCCTCTACACAGGATGGCAAGATATTGAAACCATGGGACCTACTGGACACTGCAGTTCATTTGTCATCGCAAATCTCCAGTGAAAGGGAAGTACCCAAGAAATTCCAGGGGACAAAGCATTTTACAAATATGAGAGGAAAAAAAGAACATTGCTAAATACAACTTAATTATTTTTGGCTCTAGAAAATAAAATTAGGCTTTTACAATGGGAACAGTGACAAGAGTTAAGAAAGAAGCTAATGTCATTAGCCATACTGCTTACTAATGAAGCAGCCTGCCTCAGTTCGAGGGTACCAGGCATACTGTGAATAATAAATTGTGGACCACAGAAAGTATTGTAATATACAATATAATGAAAAAAAAAAACACCAGAGAATGGAAAGATTCTAGCCCTTGTTTTTTCTGTTTTGTTTTTTTTTTTTTCCTTCTTTTTAAAAATTAAATTCACATTGTATCAATGTAAATGCACACTAGGAGGAAATGGACTAGATTAGTTTCATTAAACTGTCAGGTTTGGGCTGGGCAGTCTGGCTTTCCACTCCCAGTCACCATTCAGACTGCCACCCTGAGTCTGCTTTTGTTGCACAGATGCTCTGGTTACACAGCTTGTCACAGCAATTTCTGAACAGCACTAGGAAGCAAAACTACCCCAGACAGCAGATCCAACAAGTCTAGATCAGATGCTGAATTATTTTCCTGAAGAGCAAAACTGGAGTGTACATATTAATCTTAAAAGGCATTATTCCACATTGTGTCCTCTTTCATTGTTACCTCCCTCGCACCTGAATATGTATGCATTTTTTTTTCACTTTTGCCAACATGCCTTACCTGTGCATTTCAACTGCCTACTCATTACTGGGAGCCTTTGAGGTATATCTTTTTTTTTACCAGATGATATATTATTTTATTAAAAAGCAGCGATGTCTCGATAACTTGTATACCCAGTACGTGGTTTTGATCCAGGTAAAGGCGACACGGAGAAATTTTCCAAAGGATTTTTCTGTGTCATGTGCTGTGATGATTTGTCTTCTTCATTGCCTCTGGTTTCTCTCAGCAGCAAACATTTTTCACATTGAAATGGCTCCTGTCTTGAAGTATGATTATTTGCATTTCAGAAGAATGCAATAGACGTCCCTGAAGGAAAAGATGCAAGGCCTAATGGAATCTATTTAACAACATAAGTTAGCAAAAATTCTCACTTATCTCCCAACTTCCTCATCTCATACAGAGCTCAGTAAATGGATGTCAGCATTGAATTAGAGAACAGTAATTGGCTCAGTTCTTGGTGGCAGTAATAGAGGATTTATCCAGAGACAATAATATCTTTAAATAAATCCTCAAATAAACCATTTGGTGTTATGAAAAAAAAAAAAGAGGAGAAACAAGATAGCATAATCAGGTTGCACTGGTCTGATCTGGAGATCTCGTTTCAAGTCTAACCTGAATTCTCTTGCGGGGAGGCACATTTTCTGTTTAGGCTCTCAGTCTAGCTCAATATTGTTCACGACAAAAACTCCCACAGAGGTTTAGAGAAAGAATTGGTCTTTGTTCACCAGAACTTGGTCCAGCACGCACAGTGACAAAGCGCTTTTTAGGTCAAGTGAGGGACTGTACATCATGCCAGAGAGGTCTCTCTCACAGCAGAACGTCTGCTTCACAAATGACTTCTGTTACAACATTGAGAGACGGGAGCTGAGGGCATGTGGAGGGATTTGCGAGCGCTTTATCTGCGTGTCAGAAAAGCTATGTAGCCCTCAGCTGAGAAATAGAGTATGATCTTGAACAACTGCTTTTCCTGTTATTTCAGTTTGCCCAGGAGTGTGAAACCTTTGTCTTTATTTCAAATAAGGAATTCTTAAATCTTTTGTGTAGTGTGCTTGTTTGTATAACATGGTATAAATCCTTGCAAGCTTTACACTTTCACAGCCAAATTCTGTTCTTTCGTACTTGTCACAGACAGAATGAAGCTGTAGTTCATGGCTGTCTCTTCGGATGTGGACATGGAAATATAATTGCAATTCTGTATCCACTGAAATGAGTGATAATTATACCACAGAAATTCAGCAGGATCCAGACCAAGCAACAGCTGAGAGTGAGGACTCCTCACAGAGGGTGATGTCCATTGGCTCTGTAAATAATACTCAGGCTTGTTATTTTTGCTGGACAGTTCAGCTGACCAGTATTCTAGTAATGTAGCAAGGAATAGGCAACAAAAATACACGAACCACGTGTATAATCACTTGGATATGCCGCACCCTGCTTTTACAGTATATTCCAGAGTGTCCTCAAAGCTATCAGAGTACTATTTCCCCCTTTTTATGAGGAAATCACTCATTGAGATAATGATTTTTATTGCTGTGGTGAGTTGTTACTGCCAGGAAATTTTATTTTGGTGCTACATTCTTGTCATCAAGTGTAGTGTGGTAGCAATTCTATCCAGAGATACTACACAACTGGCCACAGCCAGTGGTGAAAGAAAACTCAATACATTGAGTGATGGTTTGAGATAGTCTTTTGGGAAGTACATTGTTAATGAGGAGATTCCACAATCTTTACAAACATAAATTTGTTTTCTGGAGTTCATCTGCTTCTGGGGAGGCAGTCGCCCTGGAGTATCATCAGAATATAAAACTACCATTCGTCATATTTTCAAGCTTCCCAAGCAAGGTACTTCAGCTGCTGGATTTCTCACATATCCACATTCAACGTTCTAGTGCTTTGTGTTTTAAGTAATTTAATAAGATAAATTTAACTTTGGTTTATAGAAAAAAATATTCCTAGACATGTTTAGAGCTGTAATTTTGGGTTATCAAACACCAGGAGAAAGGGGAAGATATTTTCCACAGAAGAATTTTGACATTTCTTTCCATACTATATCTTCTAGAGCCTACACAGCTGAATAGCTTCCAAGGGAATAAGAGAGAGCTTGAATTACCAAATTTAAACTCACACAGGGCAATTATATTCCACACTGTGTATAGGAATGTGTTTTTATTTTGTAAAATATGCCATAGGTTTAGTAAATGAAGAATAATCCTCTAATAAAAGGCTGTAAGAGCTTTACTTTAAAAGTCACCTTCTAGAGTGAAAATATTCTCTTGAAATATAGTGAAAAATTTTCCTCAGTGGCAGAAATAATGGTAAATTGTATTCATTGTATATTCATTAAGTATGGTTTACTTCCAAAAGGAGACATTCAGTGCCAAACCCATCTGACTGGAGCATGAATCTTAGACTAGCCATTAGATGCTACTGAAGAGCAGAATTCTTTGGTTTCATAACAAATATTTTATGTCTACCGTCCTCTCGAAATTCATTAGACCTAGAGGTTAAAAACTCAATTGACAATCACATTTTGCATTCAGAAAATGTAGCAGCAATAAAAAAGGATGTTAAAAATATTCAAAGCCTCAGTCATTCCGGTTCAAAGGCAGAAAGAAGTGTGGCTATCATACAGCCAGACTGGGCACTGCAGCCCTCCTTAGATACCTATACTACTGATTTGGAGTGAGGGAGTCTGGGTTCATGGGGATCTCAAGGAGATCATCATAGATCCTGGTTCCCCCAGACACACTCCAAATTACAGGCATCGTTTTCTATGCTAAGATCTCTCAGGAAATGTGTGGTAGAACCACAGTGAGGATCCGATCTCATGACAGTGGTGTATGTGTGCCTTGATAAGACTCAATCTGTAGTACAGACAGATATCCACTGTACCAATTTTCTGACTTTGAATTTGACTTCTGTTCAGGTAGAGAGACAGAGAGTTTGCATTATTTTCAACCTAAAATTTACAAACCCCCTGCAATTCTTAACATGAAATCAGCTCTTATAATCCTTTGAAAAATACAGAGTGACCAAGAGCACATTGCTTTTACATATCTTACAGTGTATTAAAAGGTAAATGTCCCTTTCCACTTACCAAGAAAAGTCAGACGTCTTTCTCCCTACAAGATGATCAAATAACCTGTCACATCTATGCTCACAATAATTTATGCTGTAAAGAGGCAAATCTATCTGGAAGAAACAAGGATTAATGTGAGCCTCTAGCCCACCTCACACCCCTGACCTTTGCAGCAAAAGTAATTCTCTGGGGGACTTGAGGACTCTGCCTTCAGAGGTTGAAAATATCTAGTGTGTTATCAGGAAAGTATTTTTGTTACTTTTGTTGTAGGACATGCTGGGAAAGTCAATTAGTCCTACTGGTTGATTAGTGGAGTGTCAACTCATGTGTTTAATTCAGGATGGTCTTAAAGAAGATGTCTCTCCAGCAGTGCCACTGAAAAGCTTAATCTGCGTTAAAGTTAAATGCAGTAGAAATATCCTGAGAGCACAGACAGGCCAAAACAAGGTCTGGAAGAGATGCCAGCTGAGGCCAGGCTTGCATCCTCAAAGAAGGTCTTGGACCCTCAGCTCTGACAGGCTGGAGAGGCCCCCGCAGCCCCCATGGTGCCCATGCCCCCTCCCCCCACTCTCCCCGCCTGCGGCACCCACAATGCTGTCCTGGCTGCCCAGCTCCTGGCCAGGGTGGTGGGATGGTGCCTGGACCTCCAGGGAGCCCCCATGGCTCCTGGTCCCCAGGGAGACCCCAGGCTGTGTGGCACCCCAACACCCAAACCCTGTTCAACCTTGCATGTCTTCTTTTCTACAGTTTTTTCTTGCCTTTAAAAAAACCCCAACATTGTAGAGTGGCTATGATTCATGACTAGATATTAATAAATTCATGTGGGTAAATATTTGGTTCTCTTCAGCTCTGTGGAGAACAATTAGATGATGAACAGATTGTGACTAAGTACAATTAATAGTGCCAGAGTGTACCTTCACAGGGGAATAAATACAACAATTAGTGTCTTATTTTATCGGTTGTGTAGGATTGTTTCTAGCTGTAATGGCATTCACAGAGCAGGCTAAGATTGCATACAAAACATCAGCTCCTCTCAAATCCCAGGACTGTGTAACCTGGGAAGAATAAAACCTACTTTGAGACTGAAACTTTTTCCAGACCGATGTAAGCTCTGAGACCATCTTTGCTTTTTAGAAAGCTAGAGGATAGTTGATCAAGGAAATTTTTGACCTCTAAGCCTGAGCTCCAACCCAGAAACCAGTGACTTTGTGCTCAAGTGCCTGGGCTGTGCTGGGAGTCAGGGGGTGCTTGAGAGAATACAGCACCCTAATGACCCAGCTTCAGGCCTTTCACACTGCTGCTGGCTGTGCCTTTCCCTGCTCCACGCTGGAGATCAGCTTCCCCTGGAATCTCTAGCCAAGCAGGTGCTGGGAGTTGGGGACAACAGGCTAAGATGCAGGGAGGCAAAGCTACAGTGTTAGCTGCTACTGCTGCCTAGCCTCCTAACGCGTTCCCTCAGCGAGGTGCAGAGCACCAGCCACTGAGGTAGGAAATGCCTATGCAACTGCAATCGGCTCCTGTTTGGCTACACATTATGTCTGATTATAAATTACAAGGTCACACTTCATATGGGATAACTTCTGTCAGCTGAAGCTTCTCAACTCTGGGTGAACCTGAGCAGATCTTTTAGGGGGTGGGAGGAGAGCCTGCCCTGGTACAATTGCCTGCTACAATATCCAGCCAAATCCCACGGGAAAAGTTGCCTGAGTTCTCAGAATGGGCAAACCACCTTTCAGGAATGGCTGTATCGTTTTCACTACAATTTCTCCCTCCTCCTGCCTGTAAAAGCCTTGCAACTTTTAAAGGTTAAATAGTCTGGGTTAGGCTAAGATGTCAATGGCTGAAACTAGACTGTTATAATGGAGGGCATTGGAGAACCTCAAAGGTGGGTTTCCATATGCTACACCAATAGGGATGGAGGGGAACATTGGTCAGTAGTTGATCTTACGTTGGTCAGTAATCCTATATTAGCTCTGCATGTCAGTAAACTTCTTTTTATTCTTGGAAATCTTGGGTGTCCTTTACAGAGACAGAAAGCATGATCGTTTCTGTGCTCTCCAAGGCTCCCTCACACCGTCAGCAGCACACGCTGTTGCATTACTCAGTCTCAAATGGATCCCTACTTTAATTGCTCTTGCACTTTCCTGTGCATTGTTCTAGCACTCAAGAACTACTTCAAAGGTGCTATTGTTTTTCTAAAACTTATCTTATTGTTAAAAAGAGAGCTGAGGTGTTCTATGCAAATGCTGCCATTCAGCTTTTGCTTTTAACTGGATTGTTTTGAACAAGGTTAACCAGTACTTTGCTAACTGAACTACTGTTCCTGTGTAGATAAATCCAAAGTTTAAGGGGGGAGGAGGTGCTCTCAGCTATAGACCATTGCAACAAACAGACCCCCAGCTGCAAGGGCAGTGTCTCTGCCACACATCCCTGACAGCTCCAGCTGGATTGCAACGGTGTTGTGAGGAAGGTATGTGCCATCGGCAGAATGCAAGTGACGTCCCTCTCTCTGTACCCACTCAGCATGTTAACAGCTGGAGTGGGAAAATGGCTTTGGAGCCCTTCCTCCCTCTGCTCATGCCCTGAAACCAGCCTCTCATGAGATATGGGGCAAAACCCAGGCAGAATTGCATGGGCCCAACCCCCTCCATCTGCCTCCCTCTCACTTATGGTGGTGATTCATCTCTTCTTAGACACTGAATGTTGAAGGAGGACAGATGTGGAAAAATATCAAGTGTGATGTGAGGTAATAACAGAAAACACAATTTAAACAAAAAAAGAAAGTTCCAGAACTTCCACCAGAAGCAGAAAGAATATATATGTATATATTTATGTATATTTTCTATATACTGTCATGATTCATTCTGCAAGGTCCAGTAATGACTTAAGCTAGTTCTGGACCCCACAAAAAAACCCACCTTGAATTGTATAAAAGTCTATTGTACCAAAGGTGATATTTGAGACTGAAAGCTGTTGTTCAACCAGAAAGGACCTTTTGTAATATAAATTAGTCTGAATATGCTTCAAAAAGCATATATTTTAAAAAGGCTGGTCTTGGATTCTTTTCTTAGAGGCACACAAAACTTCAGCTGATTTAGTTTAAGAAATGCAGATTTTTTTCTAAGGCTAATTTTCATGGAGACAACCTTCTATAGCCCTCTTCCCTCCTCCAAATAAGCTTTTACAAATCTTCAGAATGGTTATCTTCAGCCATGTTTTCTGAAGTCATTACACATTTTCTTTTCCTTATGAAGACTTACAGAAGTTTCAAAGCAGTGCATTTCTTGAAATTAAATTGATAGAAGGTTTTACAATTCAGATGAAATCTTAAGAAATGATAAAGTTCTTTTATTTTCTACAATAAAAGCATTTTCTGCTGCTTTCTTGAGGCTGTATGCATACTACCAATGCTCTAGTCTTAAATTTTTTTGCCTGTATCAACTTGGAGAAGAACTTTGCATTCTCCTTCAGCTCTCATTTACCAGAAAATTTTTTATCTCCTTAAATGTCTTTCCTCTATTGATTCTAGTGTGTTGATTAGATTTATAATGACTGTAATGAGTGCATAGACTAAGACCATACTTAACATTTGCAGGAAACTCAAACAAATCCAGAAACATATCACAAGCTGGTGTTCCTACACCTCTTCTGTTGCTGGACCACTAAAAATAAAACACAAGTAATCCTTCCCTTCATATTAAGCAAAGCAAGGCATCAACAGGCTGCAAACATATTCTTTATTAAACTTCAGCCACAAAACGGAACAAGCACACAACGTCTTCTTCCTTTCTGTCCTCCTCAAAGATCACTGTGGTGGTCGCAGGTGTGTGTTGCATTTAGATATTTCTATTGGCTCAGGTGGTAGTAGAGCTAATTCACTGTAGTACAGACATAAAAATGAAAATAAAATAAAGATAGATGAATTTGAGGTTGTCTCCTGAGCCCTTGTTTATTACTGTAACCCCACACCAAACACCCTGAATGCTTTGCCCATTTATGATAGCAATTCCCATCACCACCTGGTGAACAGGTCTTTCTTCTGCCAGAAGTGATTTTGTGCTGTTGACCCAATGTAGCTATGCATGAAATCTTGAATTACAGAGGCACTCTGCCTTCCCAGGGATTTTAGAAGTAAACACTATAAAACCATTAACTTCTGCTGAGCTGCTCTCCTCCATTGTCAAACAGCCTTGGGCAGCCAAGATTCATTCTGCTCCCCCAGGAACCACTGTTATACCAGCATAAGTTCATTTGACTTCAGTGAAGTTCCTCTTTACTTACACAGCACAGAGAGATCAGACTAGACCAATTATCTTTAGCAATGCTGTTCTTTGTTGCTGGATAAGTAGCATATCCAAGGTTTAATTTAATAAAATCAGCGTATCTAGCATAAACCAGATAGACTAAGGTTTGTTGACAAAATGGATAGGTTATTTTCAAGGACATTGATTCATGGTCTTCCAATGAAAAATAGCATTTAACAAATTTATTGTTGTTGAATAAGCAGCAGAGAAGCTGGGGAAGGTTGATTTACCTAATATTATTTTTATTATTTTAAAAGCCTTTTGCTGGGTATCAGAATACATTAGGCAAAAAGCAAACCTTTTATGTATTGTTTTTTAGAATCATGGAAGCATGTTGGCTGGAAGGGAGGCCATCCTCTCCAAGCCCCTGCTTTAAGCAGGGTCAGGGTTGCTCAGGCTGTGTCCAGTCTGTCTTTGGATGTCTTCAAGGATGGAGACTCCATAACTTCTGGACACCTGTTCCTGTTCTTGACTACCCTCATGGCGAAATCTTTTTTCTTGTATGCAGTTGGCCTTTCCCATTCTTCAGCTTGTGACTGTTCCTCTTTTCCTTTCACTATGCAGCTCTGAGAGCAGTATGACTTAATTTTCTCTATGATTTCACATTAGGCAGCTGAAGAGAGCAGTAAAATCTCTATATAGCCTTCCCTTTTAAGGCAGAGCAAACCCAAATGTCTCAGTGTCTCCTTATCCATCATGTGCCCCAGGACCCTAATTTTTTGGTGGCCATCCATAGGACTCTCTCCAGTATGTCAATGTCTTCTACTGGGGAGCACCAAACTGAATAGTTATTTCATAAAATTTTCTCTCTTTTCCATTTCTTCCCCACCCCTGCCCACATTTCCAAAAATGATGAGTTCAGAAGAAAGTGTTGGATTTCTAAAACTCTTCCAGCCACTAGCTACAGGCAGCCATTCCTTTGCTGGAACTGAGATGATACTTCTGAAATTTTAGAAGCTATGAATCTAGATACCCTTTATGTATCTAAATTCAACAAAGATGAAAGATGGTGCTGGTGGGTGAAGTTGACCATTTCTGAAAGATCTAGATGGGCAGGTATTGCCTTTGTTATCCACTGAAGATCTTAGAAAGGGAGGTGAAGGCTCATCTAGTTTCCATTACTAGCTTTAACTATGTTCCCAGCTTGTGTACATTAAAAGGAAATGGTACCACTATAACAGCAGTGCAAATTTTGGTCAAAATTGGGTCAGGAGAGGTAGCTGAAGTCTTCCCCCAGTTTGTTATGAGAGTTAAATCAGGAGAAATAGCATCTCTTCTCTCTCCTTTTGAGAGGCAGGGAGGATGTCCCCAGTCCATGAGTCTGAAGGGCATCTTTTTCTCCTTCCAGTGTGCTTGGCCAGGCTCGCAGGGGCTGGAACTTGGCTTGCTCATGGGATTCTTATTTAAGGGGTCCTCTTAGGACTCTCTTTGGGCATGACACAGCTCTCTGATGCTGTGTGAGCCTGCACAGCTACTTGGGTGGTGACAATGCAAGCCAGGGTGGACTAGAAGAGAGGCTGGGATGTTGTGGGGCACCCCAGCTAAAGCCCATGTCACATCGCTTTGGCTTCAGCTGATGAGCCTGGCTGTGAGCAGGGGCACCTCTGACAATTAGGTTTAGGAAGGCAAAATGAGGTCTTCCCACAGCAGAGAGTTTCACGAGCCAGGTGTTGTGTGGATGGTATTCTGCTCCCTGCCTGCTATTCATATTCATGCTGCTTTTAAAATCTAATATTGGTTAGACCTTCATAGGTAAACAAACAAATGAGATGGCATCCTTACAGTAAAAGCTTGATGTTCTTGAGAAAGGCAGGGCATTAGCATCTGTCTGCTGTTTTCCTCTGTTTGAACATGATTTCTGAGCACTGGCAACGTTATCTGAATCTAATGTCAAGCTATTTTAGCAGTCATGGCATTCTAGTAGTTCCTTCTATCTAGAAGACAGGCACTTCGAAAGACTCCATTTGGTGGGTTGGCAAAGCCACATCTGTACAGAATAAGAAGTATGTAGATATAAAATATGCCATTAAAATGCCTCTTTTCTTTGCTCTGTTAAGGCAATTTCAGCCCTTGTGTATCAAAGTTGCATAACTGAGCAAAGCTCCGGGACCTAGATAAACAGAAATTATTTCCACCATAAATAATACTGCACCTGTCAGGGGATGAGCGCATTTGCACAGGTATTTTTTAATCTCTCACCATTTTGTCTTTTCTTTGCAGCAAAGTGCCAAATCCTGCGGGCATCACTTGGCATCTCTGGGTTTCTGCCATGAGAAACAAAAGAAAGATAAGCCAATGCAAAATGATGGCTGCAATATTCACAACAGGAAAGAAGTAAAGAATAAGCTTTGCTTTCCTCAATATTAGTTCAGCCACAGCAGGTGTGTTTCAGTCCCATGGCCCTGATTCCTCCTTCTTTATCTCTCTCTTATGCAGGCAGGTCTATTGATTTTGTGAACTGAAATCTTGAACCCCATCTGCTCAAACCTATAGTAGAGGTGGGGCAAGATACTAATAAAGTGAGAGGGAGAAATGCCTACCATGGGGGAGTGCTGCATTTTGTGTCAGCTTGATCAAAAGCAAACTCCTCCTCTAAAACATTTAATAATTATTAAAATATATTTTAATTACTTATGAAAGAGCTTTAAAGGNCTTGGAAACCCACGCTCTGCGTAAATGCTTTCAACACATATACATATATATATATTAATAGAGCTTTGAAAATTATCATCTTTCCCACTCTAGGATTCTCACTATAACAATTTCCAGAATTTTGCCCACAAGACACTCAGACATTATGGAGACAGTGCTGCGAAAAGACCTGGGCAGACGGAGAAGTTGACAGTTTTGCTCCATTATGCATCAGTGGCTCGAGTTCTTGCCCAAGCATCCTCTCCGGGGCAGAACAGCAGTAAGGCAGGTCCCATGCCCAGCGGAGTACTACGTCAGGAGGGATGGGGATGTGGGCTGCAAGCTGGGAGGCACAGCTGGCTTTTCCACGAAGCATGGTCTACACCTCCATGAGCAGTACGCAGCAGAGCTGAAGGCAGCAGAGTTTGCAGAAAAAGTATTGTGCTCAGGTAACTAAAAGTTATATCATGATGTGTCCAAATGAGTCTGGCTTTAAGTTACATCGGCATCCTTAGCTGGCATTCTCTAATTTCAGTGTGCTTTGCTGTACAACTGGAGCTGTATAGTTCTGTTGGGGTAGATATTATGGAATTGACTTTAATACTTGATCCAAAGCCCCTCCTAGGGATGTTTCAGAAAGCAGAGCAGAAAGCCTGGCCCAAAGTACCTTGAAAAGGCAGCTGCATCTGCTCCTCCTACATGAGAATTAGCAAGAAGTTATGGCTAAATAGCCATGCATGTTTGGTTTTTTTTTTAAAAAAAAGAAAATGTATATAGGAAAGAGATCACAGACAATCCTTTCCGACAGAGCAGCATGCTTCTTTGGTTTGTTTTGCTTGAGCACCCTATTGACCAAAAATGGAAATTCAGATGGGTTAAATTGCAAGTTCAGCTGGTATTTCTCATGTTGTTTCATCCAGAAAGAAAGAACTGAAAGAAAACTAGGAAAAGGTAAGAAAAGACAAAGCAGTTTATAGTATGTTTTAAAAAAATGAAGTTGTTTACTTTTTGCTTAAAGAAGCAATCACTGGGAAAGAAAAAGCTTTTCTGGCTGGTGTCCCAGCTGGGATTCTTGCAAGTGGCATTCTCCCTCTGCAACCCTGCTGTTGTTGTAGACCTACCTCTTTGATGAACACAGAAATACATCTTTCATAAAGGAAGACACCATCTCTATGCTGGTAACATATTTTGCCATGGACTGTATAATGTTCCCCTATAGTTAATACTAAAAATGGATCCAGATTACTTATATTAGGTCAAAAATCCTTTTATTGTACAGGGTAATGCTTTCACGTGGGCCGTGGAAGCCTTTTACAGGGAGCCCTCTGTGGTGGGGCACAGCATCTTCTGCACCTTTTGGAACAAATTTAAGTTGTACCATATGATAAAGTATTGGCTTTGCCAGGTCATTTGTATCAGGTATGCTGGTACTCACAAGGGGACATGCAGGAATGTTGGAAGTGAGAGCAGTGTTTTGGAAAAATGTTTTCTTCACAAGTCAGCAAAAAGTTCTATTTCAGAGCTAATTAAGTTTTTAAAGTATTTCTGAATTAATATGAAATTGTACCTTAAAATATGAGCAGCAGCACTATGAACATCAGAGCATTTATTTCATTAGGTTCAAATAAGGCAGTCTGATTTCTTTGTTCCAGAGGTATCTAATTTTAAAAATTCCACCTCAAAATTGAAAAAAATCTTTCAATCTGAGGTTGAACAGTTTCTTCAACCTGGACAAGCATTGTAGAGATTGGGAAGAGGCTGCCTTTTACAAGACATAAAAATAAATTATTCATACAGCTTAAATACTATGTATCTATTATTTAGTATCATCCTGGTGTTTCAGTTTCACGTTAGACAAACAGCAAAAATGGAGAAAAAAAGACTGCTGTTCTGTGAAGGATAATACAGGTTAATCACATTTGATATCATAATAAATGATATTTGTCTAATAAAGTGGTGTGCCACTGATCTATAAAGAGAGTACGAGTAATTAGAAGTGCTGTATGAGAAAACAGGATAGTTCAGCCTTGTAATCCTGGAGAATGAGTGCTTTAGACTGTGAAGCTGGGAGCTGTTCTCACTGATATTCCTGCTGCCAGTCCAAGGCAATTCTTTCGACAGGTGCCATTGATTTTTCTGAAACGCCAGCAGGCTGACTCCTGACTGCCTTGGCTCTGTTCTCCCACAAAATGCAAGCTGCAGAAGAGGAGAGGAGAAGGCATCCAGAAACAGGAATTTAGTGTGCTCAGAGGGACTTTTGCTCTAGGGAAAATTCCCCAAAGCTTGCAGAAGAGAGGGCGCTTTTGGGGAAAAACTCAAAAAATGAAAGTATAAGCTGTTTATATTCTGATTTCTATAAAAAGTCAAAATAAAGAGAAATTTAAAATAATAATCTGCTGAGATTTGCTCTCCTTTGACTTATAGATTGGAGAAAACAATCTGCATCTTTCTCAGAGCTTGATTGCCAGTGGAAATATATATCAATAGAAGAGGAACTGGTTCTTGGATTCCCTGCCAACCTCTGTCTTTAATCTGCAGATGTTTTATTATCTCACTCACTTCTCTTTCCACAGTTGCATTCAATTCTCTGCAAGTACTTTCATGCCAGGAAGCTAGGCATACACAAAACAGAAATGCCTTGTTACATATTTTATGAGGGTCCTTAACCACATGCGTGGAAAATGTTTATTTTATAAGTGTGGAATTGTCCCCTGGGGATGTTTTGCTTCACAAATGAGCCTAATGAGCATTAGAAGAGCAGTTTTGTTCAGGAAAGTGGTAGCTTTTTTTCTTCCTTAATTTTTTAATTACAGCCCCCGACCTGAAGGACTAGCACGAAACTATAAACAGATCAGGATTACAGGCAACATGTCTTTTTCATTAGTGCCATCGAGGGGGACACACCGGTGTGTGTCCCCCATGCTGCATGGGGGTGATGCAGGGTGAACTTCTGGTCTGCTGAGTGCCAGCTGAGACCTTGCTGCTGCCCCCCAGGAGCCCCTGGCCCCTCTGCTCTTTGCCAGGGACCTGTCCAGGCTCACGGGCATCTCCCCAACACAATCCCCGTGTAATACCGACACTGGAACTGGGCATATGTAAATGGATGGACGTTGCCTCCCCGAGGAAGGGAGCACCATGCACAATACGCAACTCACAGTTTTCTCACCAGACAAGACTTGCAGTCAGTTGTAAACACAGATTTGCAGAGGTACGAAAAGATAAAACACCAAAATGTGTCCTTAAAGTTATACTTAACAAGGGAAACTCATCTCAGCTGGCTGGTGGGCTGTGCCCATTGCCAAAGGTGGTGACTTGGCCTCCTCTAGCCTGGGATGGAAGGAAACCTTCCTTTCCCTCCCTATCTATTCGCCTTCCTTTTGTTCCCTCTGACTGAACACAGGAACAGTATCTTATTTTACCATGGTGGATTGTATAATTTTCTTTCGTCTTCCTCCTTAAGGTTACTTGATTAATGTGCCTGTAGTGTACTATAAATAGATTTTTCCTGGTGATACAGAAAAATGATCAGCACCCAAAGAACAAATGACTTTTTATCCTCAGATGTAGTGGTAATTTCAGCTCATGGCCTGGGTACCATCAGGGCGACCCTCCCTCTGCACCATCCCCAAACTACCTCGTGGGTGCCAGGGCTGGCAGGTTGGCTCCTTTGGCCAGGTATCACCGTCCTTTTCCAACAGAAACGGAGATTGCGGAGCAAATGTCACGCTGCTTTTCACCACCACTCTTCTGAAAAAGACCCAACAGCTCTCTTGCTACTCCCAGTCATGCCATGAGTGTGCCAGCAATGGCCATGTCATGTATATATGTATATATATATATGGTATATCTATTATCTGGGTGTATCTACCTATATCTGGGTATATCTATTTTAATAATTGATAGATTTATTTTAAGTCACATGGATTGTCAGGCAATTGTGCTGATCTTTTTACCTATCTATGCTTTTTAACGATAATGGATATTTTTAAACGCCTACAAAAATAGCTGATATTACCAAGCAGTCAAGACAAAACTGAAGCAAAAAGTTTTTTTTTTTAAATTGTTCTTGGTTTTCATGTTAAATTTATTGTACTAGAAATGTGCCAAGTGAATCTGATATATAAAAAATGGAGACCCAAAAAACTCTGGTCATGTACATATGTAAATATCTATGTGTATCTCTATTTTTAATGCATACACACAGGGCTAGGATCATCTGCAGCTGTAGCTGATGTTCTCCTTGTGTAATTTTTTATGCTAGGGAGGTGGAACTGCTGAGGCAAAAGTGAAGAGAAGTGAGTGTGCTCAAATGGGGACTGGAGGCCTGGCTTTCAAAAAGATTGAAACTCTTCTGTCCGTGAAAGCATGGTAACAGTAAGAGCCCATCCCAGGAAGCAAGTATACATGCCTTGCACAAACAGTCATTATTGAGGGAACATCAGATTTCTGCAGTATAAATCTATAAAAAGGCATTTTGAAAATGGAAAGCTGGATCAAAATATAATTACAATTTTCCTGGTACCTTGAGAGTCCTTTATACTGTGTATTTCTGAAAACAGCCCATTTTGTCCTAGTAGGAGAGTGTGTTACCCTGTGCTGACTTTGCTCAGTGATGTTTGCAGAATAGATGCCTTTTTGTTTGGCACTCGCTGAGTATACAGAACATGGAGAATGGTTTAAATTGTACCAGCTGTTAGCAACACCATGGTAATGTATCTGTTGCTTACCCTAGCAGAAAAAAAGCCCCAACCCTCAGTGGTGCAAAATGTTCCTATTTTCTCTTCTACTTCTGTCCCATTCCCTTTCATGATCAAAACATCATAAGTTAGGTGTCATAGATAAGCTCAAAAAAAAGTCTGATTTCTGCAGCAAAAATCTTAGCTTTGCAAGCTAAATAAACTTTGCTTAAGGCTGTGGAAGGGTGGTTGCTGGGTCATTGAGTCTACATATGCATCCCCTTTTCCACAAGGCAGTTTATGCTGTGTCCATACCATTTTTGTAGTATTTTTCTTAACTAATACCAAGTGAGGAAGCACATGTTTTCCCTGAGTAAAAAGGAAGCTAGTTTCCACAATATGCTCCTTTCTTTGCTCAGAGGCAGTTGCTTGTAACAGCTCAATCACTTTTTACTGTGCTGTTCTCTGGCATGTAGGTCCTGCTGGGCCCCAACACACCGGAATAAGGCAACTCTTAAATATCAGAGACATTATATTTGAAATAGTGTAGGCTATTAAGCATTAAGAAAGAAGAACAGATAGTTTTTTAAAACTTGTTTTTAAAGAATTTTTTCCCTCATCTCAGTGGTAATTTTTGCATTTTTTTTCCTTATAGGTGAAATCCTCATAAAAAGGGTCAGGTATTAACAGTTCCATGTCTTAAGTGCCTGTTATCTTGCTTATACTTAAGCGATGGCAGGAACTTTCATTATTTCTAAGACCTCCCCTGCTGTGAAGCAGTTAATTTTGACATTGTCAAAGAGGTGACAACCCCTTTGAACAATGAAAGACTTTTGATTCAGTGAAGTGATGGCATTACTTTGCTACATAGCACCAAAGTGTGAATCTCACGGTGAGACACATTTAACACAGCAGGAGGTCTTGATGGGATATTGGTTGGAAAAACTGTTTGCATTGTCTAGAAAAGAAAGGGTTTGGGGAAGGAAAAAATGAGGAACATTAGACAGCCAGGACTGCTTGTTACCTTCTGACCCCCTTGGCTCTGTTTCTTCTGAGACCTTCAGGGACAGAGTTAGTGAAGTATCTTAAATATATTTTTAAGCCATCTGTAAAATTCTTCTTACTGTGCTAAAATCACAGTCATATTACAAACCTGGCTTCCTCACCATATTGTTTCATTTTTACCTTATCTCCATCACCTTGTGACTTAACAATGTGGCAAATGCACACTCAGTCTCTAAATCTATTAATTATAGCGTGTTTTGAGAAGGCTTGTTATGAAAATACCTTTTGAAGTCTAAAAGATTGAAACAGACCTGGTTTCTCCCAGCTAGTGAGATCAGTAGTTTTCTACCTGGTTATTTAAAGTGGTTTTGTTTTTCAGAGGTTAGTATGGACAGCACATTTGGTGGCTGAAAGCTGCAGGCCTTTTCCAGTAAAAAGTAGCTGCAGTCTAGCGGAGAGGTTTGCAAGCAGCTCACGTCTGCCACGCGCTATGGTGTTACCAAAGGCATCTTGCAGACAAAACCTAAAGAGAACTGTAGATATGGCAACTCCACAGTTACAAGGGGTATATGCCTATATGTCACTAATTGCACTTGCGAAGTTGCCCGTGCTTCATAGAAATTCAGTATTGTTAAATACTGAACTGTATTAACATAACTGTTAAACTCAGTTATGTTTCACTGAAAAATATTTGTATCAGCCATGAGAAAAGGAGTAACAAAACCTGAAACTTCAGTTACTGGGGTGTGCTAATTCAGTGTTTTCACTGAAACAAATTAAGGAACATTCAGAAGAATATTTGTACTTGCACATCTCAAAGGATGGATCTTTGGATCTATGAAGCCTTCTGTTATACTGCAGACATCCTTCAGAAAGGAGCTCTAGAGCAAGAGCTGAAAGTCAGAGTTACGAACACTGAGTCTTCTTTTGACTGGTCTAAATTTCAGGTCTGATCACCAGATGGTGGTACACTTTTCAGACAGGGGACAGTTGGCCAGGGAGACTTGGAGAAAAAACAGCAAAGAACATTATGAATGCTGTGTTAACATCTTCTGTCTCTATTTCTTAATACAGGCTGTGACTTGCAGTAGAAAATAAGGAAAATAAACCTCTACTGGGACTCCATCTTAGCTTCATCAAGTCATCCACAGCATTTGTGCTCAGCAAAATCAGCACAAAAACAAGGAGTAGTGAGAACATATAAGGGGTGTCAGTAAGGAAGACACAGAAAAATGAAGATACGCAAGAGGAGCAGTGACAGCCAGAGCTGGTGAGAGGTTTCAGTTGAAAAGCCTGGATCATGGGCATGCAACATCTATATGTCATCTGCTTAGGTTCCTCTGCCTTTTACATGAGAGAACCATAATTCTCAACGTCTTCTGTGGCCACCCCTCATTTTCTATGCTACCCTAGCTCCTGCTGCTAACGCACTTTATTTCTCAGTCTGCTCCTTTGCATCCTGGTGTTATTAAAGGCTCCAACCAATACCAGGGCTCTGTTGCAGAAGGCTCTGCACAGAAACAGAGGGGAGGACAAGCCCACATGTACTGATACACAATAGTACCTTCTCCCATATTTTGGTCTTCTGTAATTTGGATTTTTACTCTCCATTTTATGGAAGCTTACCAGTTTTGTAGACTGTCACCATGTGACACTACTGAAATTTCAGAAGATTTCTGGAACTGTGCAGAAATATCCCATTTAGCAGGGAATACCTAAGAGTTAATTATCTATAGACTCCCATGCAGTGATAACAGAAAAGGATCTGCTAGATACACATTGCCTCCTTATCAGCAGAGGATATCCAAATACCACACTTTCATGTTTTGTTCCATGTAAGTTCAAAAGTCCCAATAAATACTGCTCTGTGGTGAAAAGGAAATCACTGAGGATATTTTCATAGCCAACTGTTCCCCTTGTAAGTTCATTCAAAGTGTTTTCTGCTCCCAGGATGCTGTTAGGACAAAAAGCTCTTTGCGGTATTGATTCAAAACATTTTGTGCCTTCTGACACTAGGCTGGCAATGAAAAGTAATTACTGACACCAGTCAATAAAGTGCACAAAGTAAAGCATAATCTCAAATTAGGTGATGAACAGAAATTAGAGAGAATGTCAGGATTTCAGCTAAATAAACTTAATTCTGATCTCATATATTAAAATGATGAATAAGGCCACCTCCTCCTTTCCCCTGTTCCTGATACAGAGCACAAGCCAAAGCTCACGTGCCGTCCGAGGCTTCCAAAGCTTCACAAGGTTTCAGCTCTCTTCCTTATTGCTCTATTTCAGTTCTGGTGATCTTTTCCATAGCAAGAAAAATAGTACATCTGACTGATTGAATCTTGTGCTCTTTTTAGCCAATAAACACCTGAGTACAATGAGCGAGAGTAATTCCTTTGAGGTTTCAGGTCTAAAAAGGAATAGAGAAGCTACTTCAAAGGTAAACAATCCCCAGTGATGTGCTGACTGACCCCCTCTGACTCCCCCCGCCACACAATTTTGCAGAAAGAGGACGGAAACATGGCCATGACAAAACAGAAGCTGTGTTTGCCAAACTTTCTTAGACCTCAGAATTTTAATTTAGCTTCTAGCTTTGGGCAGTGGGCAAGGAATGACAGCCAGTTAGCACTCAGGCAGGAAAAAGTAAAGAGAAGAATAATTAGCCTGCAGGGACTAAATGCACCCACAAACAGGTCTTTTCCTACCCTCTATTTCAGCACTGAGATGTAAATCCATGGATGCAGCCAGTCATAGCAGCTTCTCAGCACATTAAGAAGTCAAGGTTGCTAAAGAATCTCATTATCTCTAAGCTCCTTGTACATTTGGGGTCTTTATGTCAGAGAGATGATCACATGAAATAGGGGGGGTGTAAATGTATTTTGTCCCATTTTCCCCTTGCCCTTCCTAGCCTACTTCTCAGTCATCTCCCTTTACTGTGTTACAAACATTAACAACTTTTACTTTGTGAAAAAACGAGCATGGTTTCCGTGTATTCTTCCATGTGTGGAAGCCCATGAATGCACTGAAGGGAGAACACATGGAGCCAAACAAGTGCTCCTGGGCGCAGTAAGCAGTTTGCCTCTCCAGTGCATGTTGTGATAACATGCTGTCTACACTCACTGACTGTGAAAAAATCTGGCTTTGCTAGATTTGACCCCACTGCAGTTNTGGACCCCATTGACTCCAAATGGCTGACACCTTGTATGTGATCTTGCATTCCTGCAGCTAAGAGAAGTTTGCCAGTATGGACAGAGCCCCCAGATCCCTTAGGCGAATGAATAGGGAGCAGCCCACACAACAGTGTGACTAGAATGCATCTTCCCCATAACACTGAGCTTCAGGAGATTTAAACATAGTGTGAAACAGACTGAAACACTAGTGCTGAAACATTACAAGGATTAACATACAATCAGATCCATTTCTGGGTTTGTGGGCATCTATTGAAACAAAGATATGCAGTTACTGTTGTTAAAACAATTTTGTTTGCTGTTACTTCCATCTTAAAATGGAAAACCTTGTCCTATGTCATCTTTGAGTTGGTGGCTCTGAGCATCTTAGAAACTTTAGTCCTGGTACACAGAAGACTTGCAGAAAGAGCAGACCTTTAAACAACAGTCAAGAACATAGATTGATCTTAATAAGCTGCTTTTCTGCTTAATGACCTGTTTAACCTGCTTTTCATGTTGTACTTCCCCAATAAACTACTCCTCGCCTTCAAAGGCACCCACTATCTGTATCTGCTTTTCAGGCCTCCACCTTATTTTATTTTTCAGCCATTGCAGTTAAACACTTTGGAGCAGGTCTCACAGGATGCTAGGCACCACAACATACTCCACTAGTGAATGGCAAGGCAGGCTACTGAACACTTGAGTACAACTCTGGGCAAAAGCAATGTAATTTCAGGCTGTTTGGGCGTTTTGGCTCTAAGATATGTACTTCATAAAATCTGCACAGATTGGAGTTTATTTCCTTTCCATTATTCATGTGCACTAGAGACATGTTGCCTGAAGGAGTCTTATTGGACCACACTGATCCCCCCTGATGTGCACAGCATAGGAGCAGTCTCCTGAGTGACAGAGGAATGCACAAATAAAGCCTTGGCATTAAACTCAATGTTCTTTGTTTGTTCACATTAAAATAAAATGTGATGGGCTAAGATGTTTTGGTTTTCTAAACAGTTTTATGGCATCCTGGTAGAAGTACTTTTTCTTTTTGATTTTTGTCATACTTTTTTGTTATTGTTGTTTTGTTGTTTCTCAGTAGAAACAGAGATCTCCTTGACTTGGGCAGCTATGAAGTGACAGAGATTTACGGATGGACAAGATAACACAAAGTAGTGAAAAATACATATTACTACACTAGTTTCACAAATGTGAATGGCAGTGGCCTTGCCAGGGCCGTGCAGAGTAACTTGAGGCAGGAGCAGGTCTTGGCAATAGGTTTCAGACAAGTCCTCGCAAGGCATGTGTTGGCTATTGTTAGTCTGATGGGCCACATGATCATCTGGGGCTGTCTCCTGAACATCAGAGAGATCTTCAGGAGAAAAGCTTGCAAACCCTGTTATCAGTGAGGATTATCAAGGTGTCTCTCTTACCACCTCTTCTCCTGTCTTTGCTCATGGACAAGACGCAGGTTCTCTTCAAAGCCCACAGCCCACTCAGTGTTTATGCACCAAGGAGGCACAGAAGAGATGTGAAACAAAGCTGGGTCTGTTGGTTCCTAGAACAGTCTCTGGCAAACTAGAAAGGAGGCTTTACCATACAGTGGACTATAGCTCCAATGCATGTTTCAATGCATGGTGAAGCATCCATTTTCTTTTGCACAGCACATGGAGTCTGTTTCTAGCTACAGGCAGTACCATGTCTCTGGGACATAGGTTTGCTAGATAATTTTTAGTTCAGACTAACATCTCTAAACCATGCTGCTTAAAGACATAGCACATAGTTGCTTTATTAAGTTATTAAGAGTTATAAACTATTATTAAGTTTCTAAATAATTTTGCAACTTCTGTAAACCTCAGACCAGAGACGTCTCAATTCCTGCAGCCCCCATTAATTTCTTTTCAAAGTTTTCACATTCAGCAGGTCTGAAATGAGGCCACTTTTAATTAGAAGTCAATTCAGGAGCCTAAGTTTAGGTGTTCACTTCAGTTTCATATAATACAAAAGACAAACCTCTCCCTTGAAATCCCCTGGTTAATAGTCAGATGAAGCCTCTCCCACTAAAGTGATTTTCTTCTACATAGTATTAGAAAAGGACCTTGTTTTCTGACTAGAGTTCTATACAAAGGGCGATCTCAAGTGTAAAGCATTCCTAAAGCATTCTCTGCATCAAAGTAACTGTAACAAAAGAAGCTATCATTCATCACAGTTCTGGGTAAAAGAAGATTTTCTTTACTAATTTGAGCATGGGCATCTTCAAACCTCCAGTGGAAATTCCAAATTATATATCTTCTGCATATATGAATGCATGAATAAGTACACAAACTACTAAAAGTGATTTGGAAAATGTTGTTAGCAAGTCAGTAGGCACTGTTATTCAACATGATCTTGTCTGAGTTGCATGCACACAAAGTTTCAGCTTCTTCTCAGCCTCTGGGCCTCAAAACTCTATGGGTGATAATATCTTCATCAATATTTCCAACAATATTATCTGCCCAGTACATTAGCACAGTTTTCTCTTAGTGTGAAACACTTGTGTAAAGAAATACCATGTTTCAGTCATGCCTATTCAAGATTTTGGTAGCAACAAACAATATGTTCTTATAAATTGGTAATAAAGTGACTCTCTGTTGTGCACATGAAATTACAGATATAACTGGATTAACTCTTGTGTGGCTTTACCATCTGCCACATTGAAAATTTAAATTTCCAAAGCCAGTCCAGCTCTCCTTACACAGTAAACACTCAGTATTTTTAAGACCTGACACTTGAGTCACACAACCCTCTAGATCAGCCACTCAATGGGAAGACATAGAAAGTTTTATATCTGACCCAGAGATGATCTTGACTTGTTATTTTAAACTCAGATACTGAAGCTTTCCATACATTTGGTGAAATTTGTTCATCTGTTTATCATCTGATCAGATGTATTTATCTATTCATTCATGTAAATTCCCCAAATATCAAGTAACTGGACTGGAGCAAAAGATTTTAATAATTACAGCTACATGACATCTTTTGCTAATGCAATGGCTGGGCAAAAGCTACAAAGAGCATAAACCAACAAGGACTGAATGTAACTGCCACCATTCTCAAAAGTAACTGAAACTTTTGTTAAGAAAAAAGCTTTAGGAAGTTGGGGTGTGGAAGGAATACCAAAGCTTTGACTAGAATAATATGGACTACATTTCCCATCAGATTAATCTACATGAGTAGCACAGCCTAGGGGAGGGAAGCATCACCCACAGTAGAAGATAATTAAGTTAGGCACCACTCAAGAAAATTAGATATGCATAAGCCCATGGGATCATCCAAGAATGCTGAAAGAGCTGGTCAATGTCAACCTGAAACCTTTCTCTATTATCTTTGAAAGGTCGTAATCATCAGGGGAGGGAAATGTTACATCTATTGTCAAGTAAGGCCATAAGGAGGATCAGGGGATCTATAGGCCAGTCAGCTTAATCTCAGGCCCTGGAAAGCTGAGTCCAGGCACAAGATGGACAAGAAGGTAATTTGGACATCAGAGATTGATTTACTAAGGACAAATCATTCCTGACCAACCTGATTGCCTTCTTGGCTCTGGATAAGGGAGAGCAGTTGATGTTGTGTACATTGACCTTGAAAAGATCTTTAGCAGTTTCCCATAATATGATCAAAGACAAATTGGTGAAATAAGGCCTGGATAAGTGGGTGATTACTTGGGTGGAAAAATGGTAGGACTGTCAGGCTCAAAGGGTGGTATTCAGCCATAAGAAGTTTTCCAGGCAGCCAGTGACTAGTGGCATCCCTCAGGGATTGATACCAGGGCTGGTATGGTTTAAAATCTTCATTGGTGATCTGGAGGAGGGGATGTAGAGTGCTCTCAGCAAGTTGGTGGACAAGGTGAGCCTGGAAAGCCATGTGCTCTGACAGTAAGGGATGCCAACTGCACACTGGGCTGCCTTGGCAAGAGTGTGGACAGTGGGTCCAGGGAAGTGATTCTTCCTCTCTCTTCCCCCAGTGAGACCACACCTGGAGCACTGGGTCCAGTTTGGGGCTCCCCAATATGAGAAAGGCACTGCCACACTGGATCCAGTCCAGTGGATGGCCCCAGGATAGGCAGGGGCTGCAGCACACGAAGGATAGGAGAGGTAGGGAAGGTCCCAGCTATTGTAAGAACTGGTGATGATGGGAGCTTACTGGTCTCTTCAGTACCTACTTGAAGCAGACGCAGAAGACAGAGCCAGACTCTTCCCAGAGGTGCACATGACAGGACAAGGAGCAGCAGATTCAAGTTGCATCAAGGGAAGCTCCCAGTAGATACTAGGAAAAATAAAAATTCACTATGAGATTGGTCACGTGCTGGAACAGGTACCCAGAGACACATCTGTGGAGACATTCTTGGAGATGCTCAGACCTTGCCTGGACACCTCCCTGAACAACCTGATCTAACATTAGATTTGACTGTGTTTTGGGTGGGAGCTTTGGGCCAGGTGATCTCCAGAGCTCCTTCTCTGTGGACAGTGTCCTGTGATTTTACATACAGCAGTTCATCAGCTCTCCTTCATGTGTCCAGATATGAAACACTGCACACACCCTGAGACAGTTACATGTCTTACTCAGGTGATGTGCATTGATCAGTACTTTACAAATCCTCACATTTACCATGGGCTCATTTATATGTATATGCATAAAAATATACATGTATCTATATGTATAGATGACATTTTCCACAGCAATTAGTTTTATAAACCAGTTGTCTCACATGTGACTGAAAGATTTCACTGAACAGGCAGTCTTTCTTCATTTCTCTGCACTGAAACTCCTCTGATTGCATAAACAAAACCAGAGGGGAAACAGGTAGCTACTGACACAGATATTTTGCCTGATAATAAAATCCAAAATTATTGCCATCTTCTCATGCATAAAATGTGTCAGCACTGTTCTGACACTCTAATAAACATAAATTACTGTTTCTCCACCATGCTAGTAGGGGCAGGAGGAATTTTGACTGCTGTGATTACTAAATCATAAAGGAGAGGAGTCCTTATGTGTTCTCTGCTTATTCTCTCCTTGTTCTTTATTCTCAGTGGGCAAATGGTTATGATTCATAGTAAACCACAGCAAAGCTACAACTCCTAGACAATAGACATTATTGTTAGCTTGGGAATACAAGATGACATTGTCTCCGAAGACAAGAAGCTGCTGAGGTCTCTGCCTCCACAGTTTTGCTGTGATCTTTTTGCTAATAGCTACACTTAAAGTTTTGTGACCAGGAAAAATATTTGCAGAAATCGGTAACTTTTTTACCCTCTCATTGCAGTATTTGTATCATCTGCCTAATAAACTGCTACTGAAAACATGTTAGAGAATAAAATCTATAGGTTCTTCTTGCCTGAGCACAAATGGCAACTTCTAAACCTCATGTGCTCTCTGCATAGAGACCTACTTCTCTGTATCACACTCATTTAATCATAACAGTGCAGGTGACCAGCTGAAAGCAGCCATGCAAAATTAATGAGGTATTTTAGTTGTGCTGTTGAATATCCACAAGAAGGTCCTTATAGCTTGCCTGCTATCTAGATCTCTCTCAGCTGCATAACCATTTCCTTATTATAAGGATGATGCGACAGCAGAACAGACCACTTAGGCTGTCAATCCTTGTCACTGGAGATTTAGCAACAACTTCTCAGAGACCATCTAGATTCAGATTAAACTGGACTAGATGACCTCTTAGGATCCTTTCAATTCTTTACTTCTGTGGGTAGTGAGAAGATCTAACCCGTTTATAGAAATGGTTTTGTCTAAGTCAGTGGTATAACCCAGGTGGCAATTGTCTAAATACACAGAAAAATGGGGCTTTCTGTCCAGTCAACCACCTGTACTTGTTTCTAGTTTTCTCCATCTTCACGGTTCATTTCTTTGGCTTGTCTGCCTGGTGTCCCCTTAATGCAGCCCTCTCTGCACAGCTGATATATTTACCATTGTTCAAAATAGGAAAAAAACATATAAAACTTAATTTGTGGAAGGCTGAAATTCAGCAAACAAACTATTTCCCTGTATTTAGTCTATGAGATGCTAAAAGGCATGGTGTTGGGAGCTTAGAGCCTATAGAAATACAGGATGAGAGGAACCTCTGGGAATTTTCTTTTCTGTTATGAGGCATCATTTGTATCTGCTGTATTTTATATTATCACTCAGAAGCATTTGTTATTGATCTTAAATAGATAAAGTGTTAGGCAGGTTTACTGCTACTAAGAGGAATGTCCCCCTGGTGGTTAGTATATCCTTCTTATATTCTGGGGGTTAAATAAAATGTGAGCTCAGGAGGGAATTTTCCCTTGGGTTGGGCTGGGGAATAACTGGGGTGTTTCTGGGTTCCATTTTGGCAGTGGAAATGACAGTTTCACTGAAAAAATTATCTTCTGTTCCTGGGAGAGTTTGCAGCGATGCTCCCAGGGGCTGCAGGTGGGCAGCCTCGCATGAGGGTGCATCCTCCCTGGCCAAGCCAGCTCTCTTGTACCATGGTGTGCTGTAATGGGAGGTGATTTCCCGCACACTGCCTTTCCCATCTTGACCTGAACAGGAAATTAAAGTCATGGAGGCCAGGAACAGCCCTGCATCCTCTGCCAACACGGGTGACATTTAGTCTTCCAAGGGGAAGATTTTAAATTAGTGGAAATCTGCCATAATTAAATTTTCTTTCAATCTGTCTGCATTTTAAAACAGCAAGCCATATACCCTTTCAATACTCCAGTGGGCAGCCCCTGACTAACACTCCTGGAATGTATCAGAGCCCACAGAGGTTCAGCAGCAGAGAGCAAATATTTAGTGTGCAGCAACTCCTCCTTGTGCATCTGGTAAATACACAGTAGGGTTCATGGTCTGTCCGGTAACCAGGCGTGCCTTGGCATTTTGATGCCACATAATTCAGGAACAGGAGTGGAGCAGCAACAAAAGCAGGACTCTAGCAAGATTTCTTCTTCCCTCCTCCTCTCTGTGGGGAGTAACCCCAAAGGAGGGCTGGGGAGGGAAAGCCAAACTGGAGATGCCTGGCCAAGCATCAGACCTCAGGAGGGGAACGCAGAGGTCTGGCACAGGCAGAGTAGGCGAGTGGGCAGGGGAGCAGGCAGCAGGGAGGGCAGCATGGCAGCTGGCCTGGATTTCAGCAGCTGGTATACACAGACCGGGCAAAGCTGCCTCCAGAAGAGCCCTGTGGATAGTCAGAGTGGCTCACACCTAATGCATAATGCATGCACCCCACCCCAAATGAGTTGTCACAGTTATACAACAACAGTGATTTTTAATTCTTTTGGGCTATTTATTACTATCATTTGAAAGCCAAAACCTGTTTTTTTCTTCTTCAAAAGCATCTCAGAAGGCTGCAGGATTGAGAACACATGCTGCTGAAAATTAATAGTGGTCATTTTCCATGGCCTGTTGGGTGAATCTGCGTGAGTTACTTGTCCTTTTCTTCCTCTCATTTTCTGTGTGTTTAGATTCTGGGCTCTTTCTACCAGGAATTCATCCAACAGTTGTGATGTTGCCAGCCTAGCCCTACAGACTACATTATTACAAGAAAAATTCTTCTCCTCTTTCCCCTTACCATCACTGCCAAGATGTACAAGCCATTTGGCACTGGGAATCTGGAGAGCTGGTGTCTAGTCCTAAGCCTGCCACTGGTGACAACGGTGATTATGGTTTGTGCCAAACACCAAACACCAAAGGCCTCTAGCAGAGATTTCTACCTGCATGTGTTCAGTGCTGCCCAGTGCAGAATAGAGAAAATCCTGGTGAAGTCAAGAGTATGTTAGGTGGAAGCATTTCTGTGTGTATGGGGGCACATTACTGAGGACTGAGGACAAGCCACTCCATGTAAGCAATCAGGTGGAGACATGCGGTGGTGGTAACCTGTTGCTGTGCAGAACAACAGCTCCTGTAAGAGCCTGGATGGAGGCAGCAGCATGAGGCAGGAACAGTCCCCTGGCACGTTCCCATGGAAGGCAGATAAAACCATAGTAGCAGGACCTCTTTGGGGGACACAGGAGGAGAGTGGGGGAAGTGTGATCCTGGTTTGGGATTCTAGATACTGTGGTAAAATAGCAGGGAAGACATGAACTGCTAGAGGAGATGGAGGGTTAAAGTTTCTGGCAGAAGCTTTCTCCTCTGCCTGCCATGGAGTTAGTTTATTATTAATACTTAGAGCCTTTCTGTTTAATTAAACAGTAGCTAGAGCTCGAGGCGTTCTGAGCACGCACACAGAGCAACAGCCTTGCACAGAACCAGAGGGCAAGGCTGCTGCTGAGGGTAGTGCCACAGCAAGCAGACATGCTTTAAGGACTAACGCAGCCTGATCTCTTTGAAAACAGCGTCCAGACTGATTGGAATTGATGTCAGCACAGTAGATGCTCTTACCCTTAAGATAATTAAAATTGAGGAATCTATGGATAATTTTCTAGGGAAATCACCAGCATTCAAGAACATGACATTATTAAAAGAAGATGCTCTCAAAGCCCTTATGAGTTCCCTGAGTCAAGAATACACACTTCTGCAGAGGGATTGTACTTTTAGAAAACAACTCCTGCATTAAAAATGAACAAAATTGGGATGACCAAATAATGACTTGCTGTGGCAAGTTCTGATGCAGCTATCACAACAGAACTATCACGCTGAACAAGTGAACCCATGTAGACCCAGAAGCTTCCCTGTGGTTAATGCCACCACCCCTGTACACCTGGACATATGTCAGTCTTAGAGGGAAATAGGGGCTTTTGGTCAGCAGAGGTCACATTTTTCCTCCCCCCAGCACTCCCACGATCTGTGTCCAGCTCTGATAAGGGAAGCCCAGACAGTGGGCCCTGCTCAGCCAGGGGTCCTCACGTTTGCAAGCATCCCTGTGCCCATTTTAGGAGGTAAAACCTGGACAGATTGCACCTGCCCTGCCTGTGCGTGCTGCAGATCAGGCAGTGGTTTGGGAAGGGCCTGGCCCCCCTCCACCTCCTATGCCTGCATTTCCCAAGGGAAGTAAGGTGCTTTCCAAGTAGAGGCAGCACCTCCTGGTCATGTCTGTCACTTGAAAGGCACAGCCATTAAATCCATCACTTCTGAAACAAGGCACCACACACAACCTGCCTGTAGGGAACAGTCCCAGGACTGTGCAGGCTCCCAAACTGTCCAAAAGCTTGCCTGGAAGGACAGGCAAGGCACCAGCAACTGTGCAGCACTGGAGGTGACCATGTCCTGGGAACATCACCAGCATGGCCATGCTCTGAGTGCCAAGGTCTTGCTCCAGCATGTTGCTTGGATGTACCCAGGCACACATACCAGTCTGGGTGTCCAGCAGTGATTACTGTACTGCCCTGAAATCAGGGTGAAGCTGAGGGATGAGGGATGGAGAGGAGCTTCACTGAGGTTGTGGAGCCCTAGTGCACCACCAGTGTTTCAAATGAGCTTCTCCTCAGCATATCCGCAAGTCCCAGCTGACTCATACCTAGAAAAGTTTCTTAATACTATAAAGAGTAACCTGGAAGTGATGAATTTTCTGTGGCTTTAGTGTTCTCAATATTGTATCTCGATCACAATAGGCAGGCAGGCATGAGAGGACAGTATCTGTTATTCAGATTTGTAACAGCGCAAAATAGAGGCTTCCAGGAAAGCTGGAAATCATTGCCAACTGTTCTAAGAGCTTCTGAGAGATGGAAATGTGATTGCTGGAAGGAGGCAAGTTCCCCCCCCACCCCCCCTCACTGTTTCTGGAGCTGTGGCTGCTGCAAAGAGCGGAAGGTAGTTATGGCATGGGGTTAGAGAGGTGAAACAGCAAGGACAGCCCTTCTGACTCCCAGTGCTTAGGGAACTGTGTGTCTAAGCATCAACTTTCCACCAGCTGGCCTCTGCTGTAAGAGCTGGCGATGCTCCCAGGCTGAGGACAGAGGCAGCATGGGTCCTGGCTACAGCTGCTGTGAGAGAGGATGACCTCGACTCACCCACTGCTGTACCTCTGGCCCTCTTGCAGGCTGCCATCTCGCATCTCCATCTCAGGTTACTCTGTGAAACAGTCAAATTTTCACTGAAGTCCCTCACCAACCAGTGCTGGTTATTTTTACAAGGAGATGCTTCATATTGGGGATGTCTAAAAGCCTAGATCCTATTGCTGAAGTACATCTGAAAGGATGGCTAATAAGATTTGAAGCAGCTGTGTCCAGTGACTGACCCTTGATGAAAGACAATGAGGCATGCGAGGTGCCTGAAATAGATACAGCAAGTTCTTCCTGATGAAAATACCTATTTGTATGTAAAAAGCAGTATGAACATTGACATTTATGATGCATAAGCACATTTGACTGCTCAGAAAAGATCAATATCTAGGAAGAATGTACGCACATTATTTAAAGTATTAAAAACATAGTGGAAATACAGAAAAGCCCTGAGGCTGTATGTCTGCATAAGGTTAAGGATGACTATGTAGGAAAACATAAAAGCCATGTGAAAACAATAGATATAAGGATCTGTGCAGAGAATCAGAATACTAAGTAAAAGAGAAAAAAAAAGTATTTTCTTCTGCTTTATTTAACTTTCAGTCAGAAACTCAAGGGTTCGCAGAGATACATCCATAATTTACAACTCATGAGGATTATTCAGGAAAGTTTTTGTCTGCTCCTTGAGCAGGAAATGTGACGATGCCAGTATGGGCTTACAAATAAGCTGATCAGAACCGCTTCCTGACTTCAGTCTCTCCACATGGATACAACTTGTCTAAACTCTCTAAAGAATATTGGCTCTTTTGAGAGATACTGTTTTGCATTTTGTATTCCACTCAAAGCAATTCTTGAATGAATAGATTAAAGCAGCAGTACAGAATGCTGCTCAGAAAAAGCCCTTGAACATGTCTTTCCTATTTACTTTTGCCAGTGTCAGATTTGATCATCTTTAATTTTTCCAATACCCACATGAGTTATTTTTACTGTTTGCACAAAATGTCTTTAGTATTGGCTGCAACTAGTATTTGATCTGGGCTGCCTGAATGATCAGTGGAGGAGGAAAAGTGATTCAAAGTGGGATGAACTGCTTTGTGAAAATACCTATCTCCCTTCCCCAGCCAGAAGAGAGGACTGCCCTTCCCTCAGCAACGGTTGGGTGCAATGGATCCTGGCTGGCAGAAGCAGCTCCACCAGTGCCTGTGGAGGCAGGATCACCCAGTGCAGCTGTGCTCGGCACCAGCCCCTGCCCTCGGGGTGCAGCCTCTTCTCCCGCATGGGACAACTGGCATAGGGTCATTTGCAGATGCTCTGCTACTGTGCCCATGATGGATTTAGGTGCCTACTGAGGTAATGGAAGTTCAAGGAACCAGTCATTCAGACAGTCTTCTGGGCAGAGATGCCACACTGTGCTTCCCAATATGATAGCCTTAGCTGCTAAACAAAAGAAAGACCGTATTTTCTTTTAAACCCTAGTTTCTAAAATAATCCACTCCCTCACAGCATTATGTTTCTCCCTCACCAGCCACTTTTGAAAGATCATGTTATCCCTTTGGCATGCAGACACAACTTGCTTTATTACTCATATCAAAACTGCTCTCTCCTACGAAGGCACAAGAAACAACATATGAGAACTGGACTTCCTAGCAGTTCGCTGTTTATCTCCATGCTCACAAATATGTTCCTTCAGCTTGGTGAACAGGGTACCAAGCTTTGAGTTTGTCACCAGCACAGGGATAGCTGCAAAGAACCACCACAAATATTTATCTTATTTATCCACTTTACATATGCATTTTCTAGGCAATTCCTAATTCTTATTTAATTACTACATAAAAGTTCCTAATTTTTGTAACCAAGTTTACTTGGATCAATCCTTTACACACATGCCAAACTTGCATCACACTCCAAGGAAGCAAGTTAACTTCTCTTATACTCTATGCCCCAGCAAACTAAAGCTGGTAAAGGGTTCTGCCCATAATTCAGTCACTTAAGTCAGACTAAAGACTTTTTGAATAAATAGGTCTTTCAGGACTCTATTTTCTCATGCTTGCATTTCTTCAAAGTTAAACATTGCTTGATAATACCAGTGATATATATCCATGGGCTAGAAAAAGTTCAGTGTTGCACAGGGACTAAAACAAAGAACTAATAGCAAACCGGTTTATCAAAAGAATATGCCCTGGGGTCTTTGTTGAGGTAGCACATGCTGATTCATGTAAGGCGCATGAGGTAGCACATGTTTGACACAGCTAGGCAAGGATATTTGGAAGAAGATGATTCAGGTTTCAGCCAATATGCAGCCAAAGATATGGAGCTGCCACCTTATGTAGGATCTTCCAGGCCCTCTCCATTCCCTTGCAGAAGCATGAGAGCAGGACTGACCCTGCTGCAATACTGACAACAGCTTCCTGAGGTTCATCTGATCTCATTTCCGACAGGCGAGATCCTACCTTGCAAAACTGGATGCATTGTTGCGCAGTAACTACCACAGCCATTTCCACTACCATAGGAGGGCAACATGCATTGAGCAGCTACACCTAGATTTTGACATAGATAGATAAGCAAATATTTGGGCTCATTAAAGTGCAAAGAAAATCTGAGGAAAAGTTACACGGATGAATGGAATAACCTTTTGTGTAACCACATTTTCCCCTTCTCTACTTTTTCACAGCAGAGTTCCACCTTCAAGAAATTCCCAGAGACAGTTACATTCATTGGAGGCCAAGAAAGTCCATCCTGCTGCCAGGAGAAGCAATGCAAGGCAAAAGCTTCATACCCCAAAAGCCAGGGCAGGTATGGCACTGATATGGGAAAATGCTGTGGAAAGTAGGCAAGCCCTGCCACCCTTTCACACCTAGCAGAGCCACACTGCTGCAGGTAGGCATTTTCTCCATGTTGCATGTTGCTTGTATTATCCTTGTGAGGTGCCTTGGGTGGGGACGTACTGCTCGGCTGGGGAGAGTGAACAGCAAAAACAAAGAAGCCAGACAGTCTTTCTAATGGCATCAGCCCAACTAATTTCTACATTTCCTTATTGTCCTTCCTCCATGTTCTGGTATGAAATAACAACAAGATATGTACAATTTATCTCAGTCTTTGCCAGGCAGACTTCTAAAAAGCATTCTGATAGCAAGTCTTTCACTTTCCTGCATTGATTTTTATGCCTAAACTTATTCATTAGCTAGTTTCAGTGATGTAATGAGCATCGTATCTGCAGCACGAAAACTATAAACCAGTTTATTTTTCCATGCTTACAAAATAGTAGATATTTGTGTCCCTTGAAGCCCATTTTATCATTGGAAATCAACTTTGGCTAAAGTCCCTTGGTTTGTTCAGCCTAGAGAAGAGGAGGCTGAGGGCAGACCTCATCTTGGTCTGCAGCTTCCTCACAAGGGGAGGAGGAGGAGCAGGAGCTGATCTCTTCTCTCTGGTGACCCATGACAGGACCCGAGGGAATGGCAGGAAGATATGCCAAGGGAGGCTTAGGTTGGATATTAGGAAAAGGTTCTTCCCCCAGAGGGTGGTGGAGCACTGGAACAGGCTCCCCAGGGAGGCAGTCACGGCACCCAGCCTGGCAATATTCAGGAAGCACTTGGACAATGCCCTCAGTGACATGGTGTGAATTTGGGGTTGTCCTGTGCAGGGACAGGAGTTGGACTCAATGACCTTTGTGGGTCCCTTCCAACTCAGGACATTCTATCATTCTATGATTCTTTTGTTAACTCTTCCATCAAAGGAATGTGTGCTCTCAAAATGTCTAATTACATCTTCGTGAATGGGTTTGACATAAACAGGCAAACTCATGTTAAATGTTATTTGAAAAAGAAAAAACAACATAAGCCAAGTTCTCCTCTGATATTATGTTGCTCTTTCACTTGGTATACTTCACAGCATGTTCTCTCCTGTGTTTTCCAAACTACTCTGTTAACACATTACTGTATTTAGAGATTTTATGGCCACTCCAGTGGTGCAAGTATGTCCAGTTCTCCCTTATATTGTCCTTTATCTTCTGTTTAGTACATTATCAGTGACCTTTATGTTTTCTTCTCTGCTGCTGCTTGTGTTTGGGAGGAGCTCCTTCTGAATAACTGCAGAGCCACTTCCTTCTTTTCCATGGAGGTCCTCCTGGATTAGGAATTTTTCATAATCATGAAGAACACAAAACATCAAGCTTTTCAGTGCAGTGATATTAGTGTCTTCCATGTGATAGAACTGCCCACTGTTTTTTTGGTAACTGTAGCTGTGTGTTGTCTCATGTCATGTTTTGGTCTTGGTTTCACAGAACTGGGATTGATATTTTCTTCAGCTGTTATGTGCAGAAGGTCCTAAATTGCAATTTCTAAATACTAGAGTAATATGAATAATATGTATTATGAATAGGCTATTAAGACTTAAGCTTGCCCCAGTCACTGTACATAATACCTGCTAACATGAATGAAATTACAAACATGATGATTCTTTAGCAACAGAGCACTAAGAAACAGCTGTTGACTTGGTTAAGATATATTTTCTCATATCTTAATAATATCTAAGTGTGAACTACTGCACCTACAAATAGCTACGTTTCTACACTGCCAGCTTCATTCCAGTGTGAGAATTTATTCTTCAGGTTTCCCATGCCCACTTCTTGGTTAAATGTCTTCATTTACATAATCACTTTTCCAACTCCAAAGACATTTTGATTATTTCAAATACTTTTAAGACTGACAACTTATTCTATGACTATTTTCAACAGGCAGTCAGTAGATAATGTAATTGCCTTATTTTTGTGACAGTCAGTATTTCATCTCAGATCTGGATAGTGCATGTATTTTATATATTTTTTCAAATATGTGTACAGTAAAAATAATTTATTTTGATGCTGTAAAGCACCTTCTAAAGTGTCTACTTCTGAATGTTGCATTTTATCTCTAAACAGTCCTCATCTACACGACCCCAAATTCTCTTTTGCTTAAAATTAAGACAAAAAAAAAACAAACAAAGAAGAAAAAGAAGAAAAGGGAAAAAAAGAAAATAGCACTGTAAAAAGCACAGAAACAACCATTATATTTTAATGATACAATGCTAGTCAAATGCTATAGAGAAGAAAAGTAAAAATGAACACGCATAATACTTTTTCTGCCTACAATTCATTTTAGCTGGGCAGATATGAAAAATCAATCTTGGCAAAAACACCCAAGGTCAAAGGTTCCCCAATTTAAAGGCAGACATTACGTGACTGAAAGATGTATTCCAGCTTTTGTCTGTTTAATGCTACCTCTGCTGTCCTTAAGCTAAATGAAAACTAGGTAAATGAACATCATTTTTAGAGACTAATGCTATCTCAGAGAGGGCATCCTTTCAGCTCTTAATGAAAAAGTTCACCATTTCTCACTAGCAAAAACCCTTAAGACTTAAACAGAGAAGTATGTGTCCAATAGTCTAATAATTTTTCAGTGTGCATGATGCATATGGACTGGAAATGTTGCTCTGTTTCTTTAACATTTCCAGTCAAAGAGCTGTTTTTCTTCTAAAAACAAACATTCAGAAAAAGAGAGGGAAAGAAAAAAGAATGATTTGCCAACCGTTCCACTTTTTCTCTCTCTACAACACCCAAGTTTTACAGCTATTCATGTTCTCCAGTGGCATTCTCTTGGACAGATTTTAATACATGTTCTGATAAAAATAGTCAAAGATGGATTAGGCCATTTTAATTAAAAAAACACAAACAAACTAGCAAAGAACTACTGTGGAGCCATAGACAAATCCAAAAATCAAATATCTTAATTGTAACTTCACATTAAAAGACCAGAGTATTTTTGAATATGTTAATTATATTTGATTTCCTTACTTTTAATGCAAAATTTAACCCTGAGGTTGATAACTGACCTAGCACATTATTATCCTGTTTTTTAATCAAGCATAAACAATGTGAGGTTTCGTAAGTATCTTTTGTCTAGTCTAACAGTGTAATACATATTTTTGCCTAAGATAGCAGCTACTAAAATACAGGTAGTTCCACATTTTTGGGAAGAGATGTTCAGACAGATTTCCCACCATGATTCAACTCTTCCCTAGTAACAAAATTTTCTTTCTTCTAGAGTTACAGTTATTCAGGGGGTCAAAATCCTTTCCAGTCAGAATGCTGTGTAGATCACACAATAAAACATTTACTACCCACATGCCACATTTCCTTGGCTTCTCTCTCTGGCAGCCTGCAAAAGCTCCCCAGGACCCATCATTCCGGGCAAATGTGGTTTTTTGGTTTTGTTTTT